>APFE031541516.1:46400-90683 GCA_000404065.3 Pinus taeda | reverse complement strand
GGGTGCCTTTGCCTAATGATCTTCTCCTTCTTTTATAGTCCTAGGCCTTACTCAATACCATGGACCAAAACCACTTAAAACTAATACCTTGGACCAAATACCTGGGGTCAACACTTCGGAACAAATACCATGGATCAATAGCGAAATACCATATATCAAATACCACAGACCAAAATTTAGTTTTCCAAAATGTACGTGCCTTTCCTTCCGTGAAAGTGCGTGTGTACATATACGCTTCTTTTGTTAAATGAAACTACGTGTATATTCGGGTTTGTCAAGGTGAACCTGCATATACCTTTCTTTCTTCATCTGATGTGGCCTGAACTGTGATTTATCATCTGAGTGAGTTGCTATCAAGTACAACACCTGTATCATAATGCCAACAAAGAGGTCATGACTTCCAAGAGGTTCTCATTAGATGGGAGAACAATGCTTTGGAGGAGATCCGTAACAGGGAATCCAAGATCTGGTTCCAATGCCCTCAGTACATAATGTACAACATCACGGAATTGATCATCAGTTGATGTAGGCACGAAACAAGTTGCCACATAATTGACCCGTGGCGGGGAAGATACCATTGGGACAAAAGGATCATTTACGGAAGATGGTTGACTGGAAGCCATATTTGGACCGAGAAATGAAAGCTGGTCAATGGTGACAATTCTGCCTTCATGCAGGAAACACATCACTCGAAAGAGTGTTGAAACAATATCTCCCATGTCATAAACATAGTCACGCCCAAGAAGTAAATTGTAATCTAAAGGGCCTGAGACTTGCATCACATTGAGATAAACAATTTTTCCTCCCAAAGTAATAGGCAACTGAGGAAGGATCCCTAATGGTTGACTAGTTCCTCTGTTAAAAGCCAACAGATTCTGGGTAATAGGCACAAGTTGCGGTGAACCGAGTGCTTGCCAAGAAGTGGAGAAAATGATACTCACCGATGCACCTTCATCTATAATAGTGCCAGGTACAATCATATTACAAACCTGTACTATGGTCTAGAAAGACACATAATAAGGAAGACGACATCTTTCTAGTCAATTCCAATCAAAGGAAGTGACCAGACTACTTGGAGGGGGTACTGTAAGACCGAGAGAATTACCCCCTAAAGTTACGGGAGGATTTTCCTTCTGTCTTAATGGAATAGGAGGGTTGCCTCCAAGCTCATTGGAATTTGAAGAAACGAAAAGAACCTGAGTGGTATCATATTCACTCTCTATGGGAAAGGTATGATTAACTGAAGGTGAAATCTGATCAATTGTTTCCTCGACCTATGATTGGTCAGGTATAGACTCATGGGATTCACATTCAGAGAGAGTAGGTTTGATCGATGGTTGATTTTGGTCAGTCAGTTTATCAACTAGTGAAAGATTAATGGAGAGTCCCCTGTAACCAGATGAAAGTCGTTGCGGAGAAGCAAGACGGTTATCCAACATTTTTTTGGCTTCATCTAGATAGGGCCAAAGGTGAATGGGATGATTCCCTTCACATAAATTACAAGGAAACTTAACTTTACCTTTCTTTCCATGAACTTTACTATCACTAGTTGATGGTGTATCACTAGCATGATCTCCAAAAGTTGATGACATAGGACGATGTGAACGAGAAGACCATTCTTCTAAGATCTGAGGAATATCGGGACAATTTTGAAGAAGATGGTTTCCTGTAGAAAGTTTTCATGGATATCAAACTTTGTGAGGCTTATCAGATGGTTTCTTCTCAAAAGTTACATTCAAAGCAATGGTTTCTTGGTTGCGTCTCTGCTGAATTTTCTTCTTCTTCTTAGCCACTTGGTTACTAGTGTCAATACTTTCACTAGGCGAAGAGGAAGAAGGGGAGGAAGAAAAAACAAAGGAAGAAGGCAAAGGGTCAACTTTAGGATCAACTGGAGGTTGATTTTGTCCAATTGGAGGAGTACTCGATTGCAGAGAAATCATGACATTTTGAACCAAGGAGGTTGAAAACAACCATACTGGCAAGCCAATGGTAAATCCGGAAGGGACAATGTAGCCATATAAGGAGCACCAATATTTCTGAAAGGAGGAAAAGGACTAGGATTCCCATCAAAAGGAATTCCTCGATTGATGGAATCTGGAGTTGTTTCCATATGTTTCAACCTAAGATCAACTAAGGAGTGACGTGGAGGATGTTATCTGCGGTCAATCAATTTATTTTAATAAAAATAACATAACAAAAGAAAAGAGGGATAATCTAGGCAAAAGGATTACCAAGTAACTATGAACTGCAGAATACCTCTTGACGAACCGAGAAGTATGGGCGGGAAATCTCCTTGAATGCTGTGTTCGGTGTATCATAGTGTACAAGGAGACCGACTCAGTTACCTAAGGATGGATAGCAACCTAGTGTTGTCCTCCCATATATACCCAAAAGTACGTGGAGGCCCAATCTGTATTAGCATTGTCTAATGTGAAACCGCACAGTGAGAGCATTCCCATATACTTTACGTACAGTAAAACCGCCATATATACCCGAAGGTACGTGGACGAGCTACGATATATTTACGTATGTGGAATGATGTATCGCACTTGGAATGTATCGCAAACAAGTTAGCGACAACTGCTATGTTTTATGACATCGGAATACGTATCAAGCCTAGACCTCTAAATGTTATGCATTATGTGACAATGCTCCATTAGGTTAATTGATATAACTTTTAAGTTGATCTTCTTAAGAATTTTCCTTTCAAGGTTCACCACGTGATGCATATTTGCAATTCCTAGAATGCAACTAACATGAGAAACAATGTTTCATTCAATTAACAAGGAAAACCGTAGCTAGTAAGGGATGGAGCAATCAGATCTTTGACAAAGAGCAAAGAGCACACCTAATGCAATTTCCCTAGCTATTCCTAGCAAGCATTCACAAACTACAATATGAACAATGCAAGTTTTTCTTTTCAATTCCCTTAATGTTACATATAATCAATCAATATTTTTGCAAGAAACAAAGACTTTACGATTGTTCCTTTTTGAAAGAAATGAAGAATTTACAACACTTCCTTTTAAGAAAAGATTAATCGACTATAAACTAAATTTGACAATGAGTTGATAATGATAAAGAAATCATTAAAGAAACATTAAAAAATCAAGGTCAAAGTAGGGCTAGGAGAGGAAATACAAAATGATTTCAGAAACACAAGAAACATTGATCTTTCAACAAACAACTTAAGAAGCAAATTTGGAAAAATTCAAGCCAAAGGTGAGATTTTTGACCTAAGGAGGATCAACGTAGGTCAAAGAGGGAGAGACTGCGTTGCAGAGCACTGTCCCCTGACCAAGCCTGCGTTGGTGCTAGAGAGCCAATTCAAGAGACATTCAAGCACAAATTTTGACCAAAAATACTTCAAAAACACTGAAATAAGATCAATGAATACAAGTAAAGTCTACCAGGGTGTACTTATGATGAGGATAAACTACCAAGAACAACAATTATTCCCTAACGGAATCACCAATTTGTTATGTGGAATTTTACATCTATGTATAAATACTAGTTCCCAAGGTAGGTAGCTATACCTAGAACAACAGATTTAAAGTGCTTATCCTTTTTCTATAGACGATAAATAAGATAAGGGAATCAAAGGACCTACTTGTTCTTACACTTTCCTTTTGTCTCCTTTGTATGGCTCCCGTCGCTCCTCTTCGAACTTAACTCGCTCAAAAAGTACTTGCAAGCATAAACAGAAGACAGAGAACTAATCAAAGCAAGAGATCTATTGACTATAAGTAAATGGAATCAAATACATTCACAGATATAAACATCATATATCAAGATAAGCATATGGAAAAAGGTGTAAACAACTTTATTAAGTAGAAGGAAGAATTACAACCATGAAGTCTAATCCATTGTCACTCTTCCAGCTTGGGTCCCAACCAACATCACATCAATAGCACAACACTCCGATAGCATAACAATACTTGCTTACAATCTCAATCCTCACACCAACAATATCTCCTTACAAATTCTCAAAGTCCAGCCCCTGATCACTTAGATGAGTGCTCAATTTATAGGCAAATGGAGGAGGTTTGGTCATAAATGAGGGTATTGAATGGCCTTCCAAACTTAGTGTTAGTTTCCATGGAGGAAGGGATTAGAGGATAGGAGGTTACTTAACTCATTCCCTATCCAATTTCGACCTCATAGGAGATGATAAGTGTGGGAATATTCTAGATGGTTCCAGAAGATAAGAATATTCCTAGAACCCTATGTGAATTTCACTCAAACTTGCCCAGCGCAGGTCCAAGTGGGCCTAAGTGCTTTGGAAAGCACCCTGACATGGGCCTACCTGCACTGAAGTGCACTTACCCCTGACCAAGGTTGTGCTGGTCCCTCAAGGAGGCATTTTTGGAGGGATTCAAGCCAAGAAACTCTTAGGGAAGGAGGCATTCAAAGTGATGACTTGTCTAGGGCATGTAGCAACTGAATTAGGGTTTGATGAGCCCTAATAGTACTGATCTGAATGATAGGAGTGATGTGCCCAAATGGATCTGTAACACTTAGCCAAATTGTAAAAATGTCATCCTTGATGATGGTTAATGCCAATTACTATAAACAAACTCCAATATGTGTAAATCATCTAATGATGTATGATTTATCTGTTACGTGCATCTACAACTTATCCTCAACAATTTGGTTAACCCTCTCAGTTTGACCATATTTTCATGGTATGTTGTACTAAAATCTGATTCCATTCCTAGGTCTCAAAACAAGCTCTTCTACAATTTTGATGCCAACTTTGTATCTTTATTTCCCACATTATCCTTATATACACTAGAATTCCTTCATGAATATTTAACAAAAAATATGACCTTATGATTGGATTACATTGGAAAAAAGTGTGTTTCTTTTGTCATTGTTGTCCACCATCATCATGATAAAATTATGTTGCTTTATGCAAAAAGAAAAAACTATTTTACTTAAATCTCATTTCCACTTTGGAATAGATAGAGACACCAACCACCATGTTGGATTTTGGTGTTTTACCTTTAATTGATGATTGCATAAGCACTTGAATACACACTCAAACATATATTTTTTTCTTAGCTGACTATAAACATTATTTTTGCATCATGGAAACTATTTTAAAATATCCTAGATGTTAAACATATGGAACACTTTATGCATTTCTCTAAAAATCAATTTTCATAACTCCAAAAAATTGGCACGAACAATCTATATTTATGAATTGACAATCCTTTTTATTAGTAATATAATATCCTCATAAATAGGTTATATTATTTCCTTATGTAATTATTCTTTTATTAAAAATTAGTGTGTTGAATAAGGATTTTGACACTCATTAGTCTCCCAAGCTTACTCAGATTAAGGGTTTGGTTAGCGCTCCCAAAATTGAAAATGGCAAGCATAGATTCCCTGCTATCATAATATAATCTATAATGATCTATAACCTATATAATCTAATCCAAATTGGCTGAGGTAAAATTCAAGAATGTAAATAAATATCAGGCAAATGTGGGAATGAAATATAACACATGCAATCTGCAATATGAAACTAATTAAATCCTACTTAAAGGAGAAAATAACAATGTCTATAAATGCAATTGATAAAAAGGATAAATCCCACCACCTATAATTAAAAATGAACCCTAATCGAAACCTCCCAAATCCCTCTGAAATTGAAACAATCCAATTTTTATGAACACTCGTGACAAAACTAAAAACTCATCTCAATGGTATACACTAATAACCCTCAAATATCCACTTTCTCATTTTTCTTCAAATTTTTTAGCGCTTTATTCCTATCATTCCATGTAATTGAACTTGGTTAGAAACTACATTATCTTCAAGGTCATCACTTGGTTGGAAATATTATTCATCATCCTCTTCCTTCACTGCTCGTTGAGCATGGAGCTATCACCTAGTGTTTCATATCAAATTTGGATAGTTATATTTTCCAACATATCTAAATTAAAAAGTTGGAAAATAAAAATAAACTTTTAAATTATAATTTATAGCAATCAATAATTTTGTTGATCACATAAGAGCATATTTAAACTTAATCCTAATGAACTAATATCTGTGGGAAAGTTCTTGGTGCCCATTCTTATCTAGCAAGAGGAAATGCTACATAAACAAGCTTGAAGGGTAAAACACATCTCATATTAGTTTACATGCCATGTAGCTTATTACTTGATGTGTTTTTGACCTAGCTTTATTTCCTAGAGATACTAGGGTATTTCCCAAGGAAAAAATGCATCAATTACCAACTTAGCACGCTAACATAGCTACCCAAATATTTTATTATTTCCTTAGCTACATTTTCTACTTTGACTGGAGCCTAATGGATCTTTCCCAAGGAAAAATGCATCAGTTGTTGTCGTGTTTCATATTACAACTCCCCAACGTTGTGTCTTTACCTTAGCTACACCCTTAAGTTTATCTAGAGCCTGACAAGTCTTCACCAAGGTAAAACACAATACAGACATCCTTGACATGTTATTGCAACTGTTTGAATGCTACAATTTATCCTCTATTGTTTTCCACTTACTACAGGGTTTGACAATGCCTTCAAAGGAAAAAAATACATCATTGGATGCTCTATTGCATCACTAAAACCCCTTCACTTATACGTTTAGCCTTTAGTGCATTTTTCACTTGTTATGGAGTTTGATGAGTATTATGAGGGTAAAAATGCAACTAAATTTGTTTTGACCCTAGGAGGTAAATGCATCACTACTTTCTTCTATGCATAATAAAAGGTAACCATTAAGATCATTTTATTCTTCTAAAGCACACTGAATTGATGCCTACTTGATCCTAGAGCTTATCTTTTATTGAAACATGGTTTATTATCTTTTAAAAAGTGTTAATGCATGACTTTGAAAAACACCATTTAAATTGCCTTAAAACTTGAAACTAAGAATAAGAACTTGAAAATGGAAATTGGAGCAATACAAAAAATGTAATAGCAAGCACATTAAAACAATGGCACCAAAAGTTTGTTAAAGAAGTTTGGCTATCTTCAAGCCTATATCTTCGGGCCTTGATCTATAGCGAGGATGCCTTTATATTAAAAAATTAAAAACCATAAATACATAAAATAAAATTGCTTCATATACAATCCTGATACAATCTGCTCTGTCTCAAGATCTTGTAGCAACTCTCGGTTCTGAAAAAGGCTTCCTGGATCTCCCAAAAAGTGCCTTAAAAGTTCTCAGCTTCGCTGCCTGTACATGCTCAAAATTTTCTTTGCTGCAGCAAAATACAACTCCCACTTCCATCCTCCTTGGCATTATATTACATATTTATAATGTTTAGGCTAAAACCATAATGGAAATCATTGCAAATGGTTTTAATACATGGCCATTGGTTACAAATATAACATATAATTCAAAACCTTATCATAACCACACCATATAAAACATTACATTTGGTATATGGTTTTAATACCATACCGATGAACCAACCTTCGACTTAATATAACCATATAGTTTTGAACTACATTTTTGTATTGGACCGGTGGACATATGTGATATAACTCGTAGCACATTTCATTGAACTGCATATCAAATACCCTGCGGATATTTAACAGCTGTTTTAATATAGCCCACGGGCACAACGGTTACCCAACTTGTGGCAGACCTAACCCTGATGGTGATGGTTTGGTTACATTTCTCGTGGTGGAGCGGTGGTTAACAACCCTCTGGCAGTTCCGTCACATTTGTTATAAACCAAAGTTTACACATAAAATTCACATCGTTGGACTGCGACCTCCACTGGTATCCATAGTCTTTGGGTTGGCGGAGCTGTCGAATGTGGCTGGCTCCGCCACCCTACCCCCAGTTGCCACTTTTCAAAACAATTTAATAAAATAATGCGCCATATCTTCAATAAAACACATGCATAGACCATTGGTAACGTTTTGCAATATGATTGCATAGGTCGTAGGTTCGACCCCGACCCATGCCAATTTGACTTCTGTTGACTTTGACCTGAGTTGAATGTCACGTGTCATGACATGACACTGACACTTGGCCTGCAAAGGCCCATTTTTTTTACATGTTTGCCACAAACTTCAGAGTGCATTTTCTCTTTCATACGGAGACCATTTTAGCTCGTTCAAGTTGTATTGGGATCATTTCTGCGAGCTCTATGCGATAGTGTTGTTTTCGCTCGAATCCAACAACTTTGAATTTTTGGCCTTTTCTGGATCTTTGATCATCCATTGATCAATTTCGGATAATTTCCTCCCCGCTGAGACCTTTTGGACCACCAAAAGTCTTAAATTCCATAAAACAAATGTGGATATTGTTTTCCCACTTGGCCTGTATTTGTCCACCCTGTTCTGAATCTGTACACTTTACTCATCCATACAATCGTCATTAAAACACACAAACTGCAAAGTATCTTGAGTCCTTTTTCACCCACATTTACATTCATATTTGCTACTAATATCCAGGCACCACTAAACAATAATAAACCCATTAACAACATTAAAATTATTGACATAAATGAAACCATACCCTGTTTTTCTTCATAGGTGGAACAAAAATCAACTTATCATGTTGCAACTCTTGTTGATGTACAATTTTGGATTCCTTAAGCATGTCTCTTTGATTGTGATTAACTTTAATGATCTCATGCTTAATTACTTTAGGTTGTACAACAACATTTTTATTGGCATAAGCTACTTGTTGTTTCACTGTGAAAAGAGATTTATCTGCTTTTATGGGGTGATAATGTACAATATATTAAATTCTTTTTTTGAACAACTGATATTGATTATGTTCCCTGAAAAATATCGCTTTCCAAATATATAAATACGGGATACTCAAGACCATCCCACATGTATCTAGTTTTACCACATCACACATCACCTTATCCTTAAATTGAGAAGTTATTGCAAATGGTAACATACATTTCTTAGTCACTCACAATTTTTGGTTTCTTCTAATCCAAATTAAAATATAATGTTTACGATGCTTTATGGTTTTCAATCCCAAATTCTTAACCACTTTTTCTGAAATTATGTTAGCTTGAGATCCACTATATAGTAATGTGTTGATCTTTGTATGTTTCATAATAGCCCTTACATGAAAAATCTTGTGTCTGGAACTGTTAGGCTCATTACCTTCATTAGATTTACCAGTCATAACCAATGATGCGATTTGTGCCTCATCGTTTGAATTTGACCCTAAGTCCATCAATTTCACTGTTGCCGGAACCTTTTGCTTCCCTTTTCTGATCCACTTCGGTTTCATTTCAAGATGAAATTTCCATCAGTGGTCTTCGTCATGGCATTCTTTCTTGCAATGTTTACAAGAGAGATTTTCAACCTCCATCTTACTGTAGTTTGCTTTCTTCACTTTTCCTTTTCCCTTGCTCTCCTTTTTGTCTGTCAATTTTGATGATACCCCAACTCCTAACTTACCTGCTTCAATGTAAGTTGATTGTACTGCCACTTCATCCAAGTTAGAAGGAATGAACATAAATACAGTATTACGAATATACTCAGGTAATCCTCCTATGTATTTCATTAGAGTTTCTTGAGTATACAAAGGAATATCTAGCATCAATGCCTTCTTACAAAACTCATCCGTATATTCCTGCACTGAATGAACCTTCCTAACTTTTAGTCCTTGCCATTCTATCAAATATTTTTCCTTATATCCCAATGGGTAGAATTGCTTTCTAAGTGCAGTAATAAAATCAGACCATGATGGAAAAAGTTTACGGATATGCTAAGTACCTTTCTATAACTTACTCTCCCACCAGATCAATGTTGTGCCTTCTAAACGAAGCAATTCTAGTCTGATTTTGACTTCATCTTCAGTGATCCATTGCACGCTACAATAAACCTCCATTTGGCTGACCCAATTGTCAAGCTTCTCAGCATCAACTTCTCCATTGTACATGGGTAACTTGAACTTAACATCGAGTTTCAACAACGGTTTTGAATTTTCAGATGGAGTCAAGAGAGAGGTGATAGGGTATTTTTGATCACTTTCATCTTCTTTTCTAGATTGTGATGTTTGTCCCTTTTCATCTTTAGGTTTTGTGTCTTCAACTTTTTCTTTCTTAAACTCTCGTTACATTTCTTCGACCATGGCTCTCAAAGTCATGAAAGCATCCACAAATCTTGCATCAGATCCAAAAGGATAATCACCACTTCCTTCTTCAGCCATTTCTTCTCCTTGAGTTGTCCTTCTTCTCGAGCTAACTTCGAGATCTCCTGCAATAAGTTCTCCTTCACCAAGCTTTGATTTGCTCCTGGTGATCATGCCCACTTATAAATCACAATGATCAATTAGCTTTCTCTGATACCAAATGATCACAGATATGATTTTTTATTGAAATGTGATTTATTATTTTTTTTAAAAGTGTTAATGCATGACTTTGAAAACACCATTTAAGAAGAGTTTAACCCTCATCATTTTGGTGGTGCGTCTAAAAGGTCCCTGTGCCTCTGAGAGATCCTCGTGAGCTATCCCATCGCACCATGGCCCCAGGAGGGGGCCTTGATGCCTCCCCTCCTCTTCCTCCCGAACTATCAGCGTTTAAGAAGCTAGTCGCAACTTGCAATAAACACCCAGCAAGCATGCAACAGTAGAAGTTCGTAAAAGTGTTGGGTTCCATTCCCACTGTCGCCTTGCCATCTGAAGAACCTTGCCGATTGGTCCTGAATCTAGCTGAACGAGGACTCGTTGGGCAGTTCACCGATCTCTGTCCCTTGCCCAAAGCTGTCGATGCTTGGGTGCAAAGGAACTTGAGATCTTTGACCAAAGAAGGAATCAAAAGCTATTTAGTTGGTAAGGGCCTTTTTGTTTTCATCTTTGATTTGGTAGAGGATAGAAATCTCATCTTTAGAAATGGTCTGTATTTCATGGGCCCCCAGGGCCTGTATTTGAATCAATGGAACTCAGATTTCGATCCTTCTCAGGACGTGCCTTCCCTGTTCTCGTTTGGTTATGCCTGCCTCATCTACCTTTACACTGTTGGAACCCCAAATCACTAGAAACCATAGGCAATAAGCTGGGAAAATACATAGAACGATCTAAAAGAAAGGACCAATACTCCTACATGAGAATCTGCATAGAGGTGGACCTGGAGGAAGGCCTCCCTGAAGCTATAAATCTCACAGTGGCTGACTAGTCCTACATTCAAGAGTTAGACTACGAGAAACTCCCGTTTAAATGTCGACATTGTCATGGCTATGGGCACTTCGCCAAGCATTGCAAAAAGAATGTAGAGGAGGAGGCAGAGACTAAAAAGGGAGATCAATGGACTCAGGTTCAGAAACTAGCTTCAACAAAATAGAATAACCGAACCAAAGGGAAAGGCACGCCTTCGAGAACTAAAGCCCCACCCTTAGTACAGTTATAAGGGGAAGGGAGCTCTATCCCGCCAAGAGTAGAGTCACCCAATAACCCTTTTGAAATACTCAATACCCCTTGTTGTACCTTTGAGATATTAGTAGGCTAGCTCCCAATGCCAGAGCATCTAAAATATTTGTTTTGGGGTTTTTGGTTTTAGTTTTGGAAGACCAATGAATGAAGAAAGATGTAGAATTGAAATACTTAATCCTTTGGATAATATTAATATCTCATCAAAGGGTTGCTATAAAACTTTACACAGTGATATAGATCAAAATAGTGGTGAGAAGAAGATAGAAAATAATATGATTATCACAGTTTCCAGACTGTAAAATAAAACAATCATAAGTATGAAAACCTTCTCAACTACATTCCAAATATTCAAGGCAATATACTTATGCTTACAAAAGATGCTGATGATTTATTGATTAGAGGGGATTAGCTAAACAGACATTTCATTAATCCATTCTCTTAATAGATGATCACTTCAGGAGCTTATAGGAATAAATTGAGACACAATTATTCCTACCTAGATATCTCTATAAGTCATAAGCGTATGAAGAAAAAAACATAATGATTGATAACTGGAAAAACTTACAGGATAACACAAATTGTGTAAAATCAAATTCAGAATCATTTGCTTTGTATTAAGGTTCCATAAAGACTAAGTACATCAAGTGTCTACAAAAGATTCCTTCAAAGGTGCAAACAGGTTCAAAGTAGAATGAACAGTCACCACTTAATAAGAAATAAACAATGAATCTTGAACTTCAAACCATTAACAACTCGAGAAGAAAGTTATTTATACAATAATGAAACTAAGAAAATATCCTAAAACTAATTAAGATTTATTCTAGGAAAGGAAAGATCTTCATGCAAGAAGATAGGGCAGCTATTGAACTACTTCTTGTTGTCCCTTCTATTCAAGTTGTGTTGGCTTTGTTGTTTGATATTTTGCCCCTTTAAGCTGCTTGATTGTTTGTATCCTTTACGCTAGTTAATTCCTTCATTTGATCTTTCATCTGATACTCTTTAAACTCTATGAATATCCTTTGACCCTGCTGAGTAACCTTTACTATGTTCCTTTTTACTTTTACTGTGCATTTCCAGTTTTTTACTATGTTTTTCAACAGTAAAATCTTTGTATTTGTCTTCAAATTGTATGCAAGCTTTTTCTTTGTAAGCCTGGAATAGAAGTTTTTCCCTGCAGAACACAGAAATTGTTAAGAAAACATAGGTGACAGAGGAGGACATCAATGGCTTTATTGAGCTTGAAAGGATATTGGAAGGAGTCCAGAGCATATCGGAAGGTAAAAAATGGCTTTATTGGTCGCAGAGGCTTATGGAAGGTTTACTGTGAAAATAGGCGAAACAAAGGAAAATGGTGATTTTTTCATTTAAACGGAAAAACTATTTACTTTTTGAAATATGGCGCGAAGGTAACAATGGTCATTTTGTCGTTATGTGGGAGGTGGTTTTGGTTTTCCTCGCACTTCTTTATGAGGCGCAAGCGGTTTTGGGAGGGGTCACCCGAAATAATCTGAGCCTAACACGTAGCAAGGAGAGGTCAGTGGAATACTGCTTTTCGAGCGGGTAATGCTCGAACAAAGAGCCAACCCGAAATCATTGAGGGTCATTGAATGCGAATGGACGTTCGGACGGTGGTGGAGCAAAAGAGCAGCACAGATGGTCCTAACGATTAATTATGGCAGCAATGGCTTTATTATGGGTTAAAACTCAGATTAGTAGTTAAATGGAGGTTTAGGTTAATTCTTCGTTTAAATCATAAAAACATTTTAACAAAGAAAACCTTGAAAAAACACGGTATGGTGGACTTGAAATATTATGAAATGGGGTAGATAGATGACGTCGGGTCTGGGTTCATCGTATATCGCAATAAGGGTTTAGCGAAAGAAGGCCCATTGCAAAGGAATACGATAAGGGCTGGATGCAATATGGAAATAAATCATGGATAATAATGTAGTCGATTCTGGGTTCCCATCGTAATCGGAGATCGTAATGGCGGAGGTTAATGCTTTAGCCGAGACTTGCGATGAAGGTGGATATGAAATGGGCGATGAATTATGAAATATATATGCGTGAGGTCCAGGTCTATCGCGCATTGCATATCGTAATGGCGAAGGGTGCATATATGATGAAAGGCTTGCGATCCGCGATTATGCGATATGTTATAAAATACATAGTTTTATTATAAAACTTATGGTTTAGGGGTATTTTAATAAAAGGGTGTTAATATATACGAGAAAGGGAACTTTTTAGGGGTTTAATACTATAAGTTAGAGTTAATATGAAATATGAGCAGAAAGGGGAAATAGATTAAGCATGATGCTTTTTAATAAGTTCTATATATATATATATATATATATATATATATATATATATATTATATATTATATATATACTTACTTAGGCTAAACAAATTTTTGTGGGTTTTTAGGTAAAAGGGGTTTTAACATGGGCTTTTCACTTTTCCTAGGCAAAAAGTATTTTAACCTTAGGAAAAGGGGTTTTTATGGAAAATGAATGAATATGAACTGTATGAAGGTGAAATTAGTAAATATAGGGATGAATGGGAAGTTAATTAATTGATCTTGTAGACCTTCATTTGCTTTGTGTAATTGCCTCATGGACGTAGAAACATATGGTAAAACATAATAAATGTACATTTTGTCCAATCATCAAAATTTTGCAACCTTTCTTCTACTTACCCTTTGCTTATCCTATTATTTTTTCTTCATTTAATGGGTGCATTTAAGCTAGTAAACCTTTTTTATTTTACAAAAGAAAACTATCTAATTCTAACCTTATAACATCCCAGGGCTTAGATTAAACTAATGAGAACCTTATTATTCTCTACCTAACTACTGATCTGCCAAGATTAAACAGTTTGGCCAGATCTTTATTCTCTAATTATAACATCAAATTTAAAGCATGAAGCAGTGAAGATTAAACAGTTTGACTATCATGGGTTGTGGCATTTATAACAAGCTGCACACAACCATTATTTTGTAGAAAAAATAGTAGTGGCATTTAGACTTGCTCACTTTCAGAGTTTATTTGTTTTCTTTTCTTTCTAACCTAACATTTTCCTTTTGTCTTGATTTTTTAGGACATCTAACCTAACATTTTCTTTGATATGGACATCATCATCAAGATTTTTTTTTCAAAAGCATTCTATTCAATATTGTTATTTCCATATCCTAACTTAACATTTTTTCAAATATTCTATCTTATCAAAACAAAAAAATGCTACAACACCCCTGAAGAATCCTCAGCAGCAGCAATTGAATAACCCTCAGCAGCAGTAGTGGAAGAGGTAGAACAACAACCTATTACCACTATAGAGGATCAAACTTCGGAAGAGGCAACACCTCTTCAAGTCGGATCTCCAAGAGGAGCTTCCAGCCCCCTCTCCTACGCAGAAATGACAAGGAAAAAGTCCCCAAAGATCTCGGGCTCCTCGGAAGATGAGACATTCGAGAGGTCATTGAAAAGAGTTGGAAGAAAATCTCATAGAGAGGCAAGGGACGAAGAAGCAAAGAGACAAAAAATGCAAGGAATCCAACCCAAGACCCATGATCAAGATGTTCATCGGCAGGAATACTAGAACCAGGCCTCCTAAGGGAGGGTTTGCCCACCCCCTTGCCAGTAAATAATGTGATTAGTCTCTTTGAATTGCAGAGGTTTGGGGAACCTGCTAAAAGCTGAAACCATAAAGAACCTACTGAAATATGAATCCCCCGAGATCCTCATGCTCCACGAGACAAAAATATAAGGGGACACCCTTCTTGACCTAAGCAAATCGAAATGGAAAAAAATGTCGGGAAGGCAGTAAGTGCAAGGGGCACATCTGGAGGGCTTGCCACACTCTGGGCTCGGCACAATGCAGGTAAGATCACCTTCACTCTCTTCAATCTCTTTGTCCCAATCCTCTTTGCGGAAAAGAAATATTGATGGTAAACTCTGTGCAATTTTCTAGATGCATACTCCCCCAAGAACATAATTCTAGAAGGTGACCTAAATTTAGTCTTTGAACCAAAGGAAAAAAGAGGAGGCATCATCAGTAGAGACCCTTTTCTTCCCTTCGTTGAAGATTTAATTCAGCAGTGGGATTTATTGGATTTTAAGCCAAAGAAAGGGCTCTACACTTGGACAAACAACAGAGCCGGGGAGGAACATAATTCAGCTTGCCTGGACAAATTTCTTCTACAAAGTACCTTCCTGTTAGAAAAGAAGATTATCACCACTAGAATTCCGCCAAAGATGACTTCAGACCACAAGCCCATTCTGTTGCAGTTTGAAGAAGAGGAAAGGTTGGGGACCATCCCCTTTTGGTTCATCCCCCTTTGGACAAAAAGGGAAGGCTTTATGGAAGTAGTCTCGAATGTCTAGTCCACCCTGGTCAACGGTTCGCCCATCTTTGTGTGGGAACAAAAACTAAAGGCCACTAAAACAACCCTGAAAGAGTGGATAAAAATCCCTTCACACTCCCCCTCTTGCTATAGAAAGAAAACCACCGAGCAACTCCTAGATCTTTAATTGGACCTTGAACAACAAAACATTACCTATACAAAAATTCAGAAGGAGCAAGAAGCCGAAGTCATCACCTTTCGCTCTTTCAGAATAGAGGAGAACATTTGAGGCTCAAATCCCATAACCTTTGGCTGGAATTCGGAGAAAAAAACACCTCCTTCTTCCACAAGCAATTCAGAGCTCATCTCTCTCGAAACTATATTGCTGAAATTACCTCCCCGATGGGACTGTCCACAAAGGAATGGCTCAATCAAAAGAGGTTGTAACCTCTCACTTTCAGCAGCTCTACAAAGAGGATGGACTGGACTCTGAGGAGGAATCTGCAGAACTCCTCACTCACATCCCAAGCATGGTAAACAAGGAGGATAACTCAAGTCTCCTAAAGCCTTTCTTTGAAGAAGAAATCAACAATGTCATCTGAGGGATGGAGCTAGACAAAGCTCCAAGGCCCAATGGTTTCTCCATCCACTTCTATAAAATTTGTTGGGATATCATCAAGGCTGATCTATTTCGAATGATCAAATGTTTTTCTCCAAAAATACAAAGTGGGAGGGAGCACAAACTCCACTTTCCTAGCTCCAATTCCAAAAGAGGCTAACCCGGGGTCTTTCGATCACTTCAGGCCTATTTCTCTCTGCAATGCCTCTTATAAAATACTCACCAAACTCCTTGCAAACATAATAAATCCTTTTCTGAAAAATCTCATCTCTCCCAGTCAAGGAGAGTTTGTTAAAGGCAGGCACATCTTGGATAACATGATTCTAGTGCAGGAAAATATTCACTCCAACCACCAAAGCCAAGAGCAAGGGATGCTTATAAAACTAGATATGGCTAATGCCTTTGATCGGGTAAGGCACTCCTTTCTTTTCCAAGTTCTTTTTGCTTTTGGTTTCAACTCTAATTTTGTAAGGTTGACTAAAGCTTGCATAGGAAAGTCGTGGATCACCCCTCTAGTAAATGGTAGGCCGACCATATATTTCCAATCTTCGAGGGGCATAAGGCAAGGCTACACTCTATCCCCCTTCCTATACATTTTGATGGTAGACTCTCTTAGTTGTAAGTTGACAGTAGAGAAGTAAGTTGGGACACTTCCAGGCATTAGGGCAATGAGAGGAACAAATCTAATCGACCATGCTCTATTTGCAAATGACTCTCTTCTTTTGGGAGGCGCTTCCCTTAAAATTGCAAGGACCTTCAACGAAGTCATCCAAAGCTTCTGTAGGGTCTCCGAAGCTCTTGTTAATAAAAGGAAAAGTGCATGTACGGTTGTAAGGTAGACCAACAAACCATCCACTGATTTCCCATTCCCTAGGGTTCACGGGCTTTGCCACCTGGGAAAAAATCAAGTACTTAGGGCTGCCATTAACGTTGGGGACCAGCAAGGCCTCTCACTGGTTGGGAATCATCAGTAAAATTAAGGCAAAAATAATAGGGTGGGGTGGCTAGTGGCTCACCACAGTTAGGAAGATTACTCTAATTAAACCTATAATCTCCTCCCTGCCTATATATCAGGCCTCGTTCCTTTTGGCCCCAAAGATGATCATTGAGCAGTTATCCAAACTGATTCGAAATTTCTTATGGAAAGGAGGAAAGAGGAACCAAAAAAAATTCATTTTTTAAGTTGGGATACTGTGAAAATGCCTTTATCAGAAGGGGGTCTTCAGGTAAGAGACCCTGGGCCGACCAATCTGGCCTTGGGAGGAAATATCTTATGGAATATCTTCTCAAATCGCCGACATCCAGTAAGCCAAGTGCTCATCAGGAAATATCTACATGGGCTTCAATAAACAATATGGAGGAAGGTACTTCCATAAAAGGAAACACTCTATGGAATCTCTGTAGTCGAGCATGGGAGTCCTTCAAAGAGCAACTATACAAAATTCCTGGAAACGGGAAAATAAGCATGCTGTGGGAGGATAAAATCATGGGCCTTCAACCCCTCAAAAACTCATTTGATTTCATTTATCTCTGCAAATGGCTTATTCAGTGTGGCATCCACAAGCTGGAAGATATCTTTGCTTGGGTTCCTGGTGGAAAATGGCTTGCTTGGGCACTCCCACACCCTCTAGACAGAGTGCAAATGCAACCAAATTCTCTTTTGGTTACACTCTCAAGCTCGACACCAGTGCATTTGCATACAAGGGATAAGTGGGGTTGGGGAAAATCCAATGTTTACACAACAACGATGGGTTTTGTATCTCTTCAAGCCCAGCCCATCCATATTCACACTCCCACACTGTGGCAGCAAGTCTGGGATCCGTTTGGTCTCCCAAAGATCAACTTTTTTAGCTGGACCCTCATGCACATAAGAGTCTTGACAAGGGATAACTTAGAAAAAAGAGGAATCACCGGGCCACATAGATTCCCTCTCTTCAGCGCGGATCAGGAAACAATGGATCATCTTTTTATTGACTGCCACTTCACTCAAGAAGTTTGGACGCAGGCATTCCAGGAGCTCAATGCCCAAACTCCTTCACAAATCACAATAGTTAATCTATTCACCGATACCCCCACATGATGAAGATCAAATATTCTTGGTCCAAAATCTAGTACACAATACCAAAATGCATTTGTTGGGAAGTCTAGTTAGCCAGAAATCATTTCATCTTTGAAAACAACTTGCCCTCATCCACAGTCATTGCTGCCAAATCCAAAGCCTCGTTGTTGGAGACAATGGAGAATCAACCCTTCAATCCAGACATCTTGCTTCTCCTTGAAGTGATCATTTGGCTCAGCTCACCTCTGAAACAAGCCAAGAACAAAAAGGACCCCCCTCGGCCTAACCCTGATCTAGAGTGGTGACTTTAGAGCACTGAAGCAGAATTCCAAAAGTGGTGGAAGAACCAGGGTAAAGCCACGATTTTCTTTGATGGTGCGTCCAAAGGAAACCTAGGTATCTCAAGAGCAGGGAGAGCAATCTATGCCCGGGATGGTCACAGTAAACTCAAATTTAGTTGGGGCCTAGGGAATAACACCAGCAACTAGGTAGGAATCTTAGCACTACTCAAAGCTTACCAGCTTGCTTAGGAGAATGGATACAAAGACATTCAATTCTTCGGATACTTGGAGATTGTGATAAAAACCTTACACAAGGAAGACTACTTCAAAAACTCGGCACTAAACAAGACCTTGCATAGTATCCGCAAAGTGATGTAGAACTTCACCTCCATCTCCTTCTACCATATCCTTCGAAGTCTAAACAAGGAAGCAAACAAAAGGGAAAATCTGGGATGTCATTTGCCCAAGGAGAATTTAAAAGGAATGACGAAGCACTCGTATGGCATCCTAACCCTTAGACTGGTAGCTGTTGTCCCAGCCATTCAAGAATAGATTCTTGGCCTTCCAAGACTTGGAAAATTTTGATGTAATAGGGGTTAATTAGGCTCTGGCCTAACCTTTTTGCCTTCAATGAAAATAACCATTTATGTTTTAAAAAAAACACCATTTAAATTTCTTTAAAACTTGAAACAAAGAATAAGAACTTGAAAATGGAAATTGCAACAATAAAGAAAATATAACAACAAGCACATTAAAACAATGACACCAAAAGTTTGTTAACGGAGTTCGGCTATCTTCAAGCTTACATCTCTGGACCCTAATCTTTAGCGGGGAGGCCTTTATATTAAAAACTTCAAAACGATAAATACATTAAAAAAATTTGCTTCATATACAATCCTGAACAATCCTACTGCAATCTACTCTATCTTAGGATCCTATAGCAACTCTCGGCTTTAAAAAAGGCTTCCCGGATCTCCCAAAAAGTGCCTTAAAAGCTCTCAGCTTCACTACTTGTACATGCTCATAAACTTCTTTGCTGCACCAAAATACAACTCCCACTTCCATCCTCCTTGGCATTACATTACATGTTTATAATGTCTAGGCTAAAACCATAATGTCAATCATAGAAAATGGTTTTAAAACATGGCAATTGGTTACAAATATGTTACAAATATAGCATATAGTTGAAAACCTTATCATAACCATGCCATATAAAACATTACATTTGGTATATGGTTTTAATACCATACTGATGAACCAACCTTCGACTTAATATAACCATATAGTTTTGAACCGCATTTTTGTATTGGACCAAAGGACATATGTGATATAACCCGTGGCACGTTTCATTGAACTGCATATTAAATACCCCACAGATATTTAACAATTGTTTTAATATATCCCACAGGCTCGGTAGTTACCCAACCTGTGACAGACCTAACCCCGGTGATGATGGTCTGGTCACATTTCTCGTGGTGGAGCGGTGGTTAACAACCTTCCAACGATTCTGTGGCATTTGTTATAAACCAAAGTTTACACATAAACTTTGCGCTGTTGGACTACCACCTCCGCTGATATCCTTAGTCTTTGGGTTGGCGGAGCCGTCGGATGTGGTGGGCTTTGCCACCCTACCCCCACTTGTCACTTTTCAAAACTGTTCAATACAATAATGCGCCATATGTTTAATAAAACCCATGTGTATACCATTAGTAAGGTTTTTCAATATGAATGTAGAGGTCGTAGGTTCGACACTGACCCATGATAATTCGACATCTGTTGACTTTGACTGCCTGTGTTGACTTTGACTTGACTTGACTGGCATGTGTCATGATGTGACACTGACACTTGGCCTGCAAAGGTCCATTTTTTTTTACATGTTTGCCGCAAACTTCATAGTGCATTTTCTCCTTCATACGGAGACCATTTTCGCCCGTTTAAGTTGTGCAGGGATCGTTTTTGCGAGCTCTACGTGATAGCGTTGTTTTTGCTCGAACCCAACAACTTTGAATTTTTGGCCTTTTCTGGATCCTTGATCATCCATTGATCAATTTCAGATCACTACCACTATACATTGTTGATATCTTTCAATATGTGTGTTTGGGCCTTGAGAGGTAAAAGACATAATTTGCTTGGCTAGTGAACTATTATATCCTTTCACTAGCTTATTTTTGTCCTTGTGGAACTCATTTCTCATTTATGTGATGTGAATTATTCATAGAACGTTTCACCATCACTAAGGAAGCTTTAATTGTAGAATTTATTCTTGGGCCATCATCAAGATGTGACATTGAAAGGCCTCTTGGATTACAATATGAATGTTTGGCCTTTGTGAAATCAATGACACTAGTGTATGGGATTTCTAGATGTTGAAACTTGTAGGAACCCTCCTAAGTAATCCCATTTTTTTTTTTTTTTGGGTGGGGGGAGGGGGTACTATACATATTGCTAGATGCAATTGAAATCATAAAGTTCAACATTAACTAATAAAATCCATCATATAAGTATTACATCAATCAATTGGTACAAATGAATCAAAATGTTGCATATTAGTAGTTACAACAATCATAAGAAGATGCATCATCAATGGTTAATTCAATGAAACACAATTACGATTCACCAAGGAATTCTATTTTGAACTATGTTTTTTTGAATTCATGTGTTTTCTTGACGTATTTCTCTTGAACTTGTTAAATTCCTCATTAGGGGAATTTTGAGGTCTAAAATGGGTCTCCTAATGAAAATAATAAAATAATAGCTATGAATTTTTAAAGAAAAAACAAGAAAACTACATTTTTATTGTATTATATGCTTATCTCTATATAGGTTTATTCAAATACCAAGTGTAGACACCTGATGGTTGCAGAATTAAACTCCACATCCAATGAGTACCTACTTTGTATACTTCTGAGTAGACCCACATTAAGAAAATGAAAATATGTGATTCAAAATGTTTTTTGTTTTGTTTTTGTCTTTGTTTTTGTTTTGTTTTTGTTTTGTTTTTTTTTTGCTTTTTGCTTTTTTTTTCTTTTTTTTCTTTTTTTGATGGGGTATACTTAGATGTGTGCAGGGTGGGTACTCATTGGATGTGGAATTTAATTCCACATCTAATGGGTGTTTACACTTAACATTTGAGGAAGCCTATAAGGAGATAATGCAAAAATACAATTAAAAAAGTAGTTTTCTTCTTTTCCCTCCAAAATATTTTCCCGTGGGGATGACATCATCATCTTATATCCTATTGGTTCTTTTTAAATTTAATTTGTTGGTACATTTTTGGTTTTGAGGCTCATTTTTTACCTCAAAATTTATAGTGGCCACTTGTTGGACATGGAATTAATCCTGCGTTCAATGGGTGTTTACACTTGACATTTAAATATGCCTTGTTACACATAATTTTGTCACTGTCCTTGTAATCCTCGTTCCTTGATCTTGGAGGACCTCTATAGTGAACCCCACATGCTTTACCTTCATGAAGAAACTCTCATTATGTCTCTCTTGATCAGCAGATCATTTCCCTTTTGCACCATTTCCCTTAAACTTCTGTTTTACCCAGTTTACAAGACCGATGCTAATGGCCTTTGACTCCCCTGCGTTGATGTGCAGAGATTAGCACTACTCCTCATGCCAACTGGAGCGACTGAGATGTGTTCCAATGGCATCGGTTTTGTTATGGAAAGTTTTTTAAATTAGAGCTTAAGCTTTTAGCTCTAGAAGCTCCATAACGGAAGTCTGGTAAATGGTTTGGCCGGATGGGGTTGAGGATGACAGTTTGAACTCCTTTCCCCTATAATGATGGAACTACCTCAAGGGATAAGTTTTTCTCCCATGAGAAGGGGATCCATCTCCCATCCATATTTCCTATATAAACCTCCCTTCTTCCCAAACACAAGCTAGTCCTAGTTACAGTTTTTGGTTGATTTTGGATTAGACAAGCAAGCTATTACTAGTTGTAGCCATCTAGTTGTGTGAGGGAGGAGCGTGTTTGGTTTGGAGTGAAGCCTAAAGTGAAGAGCCTTTAAACTATTGTTGTTCGAAACCATCATGGAATGCTAGCAGAAGTGTGTGGGAACCCAGTCTTGTCAGAGAAAGACTACAATGTTAAGATGAATGGTTGTCATCTCTCTTTGATGTTAGTATATGCAACTATCGATTGATTTCCTACATGTTTTGTAATATTACATATCCATGTATTAATGATTCTTGACTCGTTAAGTAGGTTGAATTGCAATTTGTCTATTATTATGTTTGTGTTGTTGTTGTTTACTTGTTTCAGGAGTTTGAAGAAGGAAGCAAGAGATTGTTGGAGCAAGCAAGTGAGGACATCATCAAACAAGATAAGCGACCAAGAGGTAGGCCCTCTTGATTGATTCTAACCGAAGGAAATCTTCCATAGAATGTATCTGTTGTGGCTAGACCCATTATTGGGCTAAAGGAATTCGTTCGTGTCCACACTTATAATTTTACTTCACCACAAATTGACGACTTCGCTGGGGAGCCCATCTTTTTGTTTGTTTTGGATTTCATGATTTCGTGAGAACTGTTCTAGTTTCACGTTTCGTTTTCCCTTTGGTTATGTTTCTTTTCTCCTGCTTACTGGCCTAAGTCTAAAATTCATAGTAGCAGATCTGGTCCCTGTTTTGAATTTTTATTTTTATTTGTCCTTAGTTACCTCAGCCAATGCACTTAATCCACTGACAATCATGTCGACCAGCGTGAATTGTTTGGGAATAGAAGCATCGACCAACGTCTGGCACTTGTTGTCAATTAGGTAGTCGCACCAATGCCTATAAGTGAAGATTAGGGCTTGACCCCAATCTTGGCCAGTGTGTTCTGCTCTTGTGTTTTTCACCTCGTGATCCTTTTTTATTGTTTTCTCTTTGATTAGAAAGCTACTTTTCATTTGGTTTTTCTTGCTTGTTGGCTTGTCATATTTCTATTTGATTGATTAAGACGTTGAGTGGACAACGACACTAGGGCATCTAGTTAGTCGCCCATTAAACAACTTGTGGACTCAATAAGTCAAGTTGTGGGTGTGTTTGCTCCTTACATTTGTTTTTTTGGTCCTTTTTATGACTTTGACCTCTTTTTGCACAAGTTTGAAAAAGTTTCATTTACTAGCTTGAACGTTTACTTCCGGCATAGATAACATTGTTGGTCTTGTGTTTGGTAAAGTCGATGTTTCATTGATCTGAATGAACTTCTCTTTTCATGTTTTCATCTGCTTGAAGAACTCATTGTCTCGAAAACTTTTTAATTGAAAGATTGGATGTGAAAAGTTTGTTTCTTTGTTTCATGAGAAAGTATGAAATTATATCTTGTTGCATCATTATGTTACAATAATTTGCATCTATTAAAGACTAGAATTGCATCGGCATTTGAAAAAGGAAGAGAAATTTCTTCATTTTGAGAAGACTAATAGATAAGTGCTTGTTCGAAAATTAGGAATTGGAAAGCTTTTTTCATTAGTTTATTTTTTGAAAAAGTGAAGTAGTGAAAGATCATTTCATTTTCAGTCTCTTGATT
This sequence comes from Pinus taeda, assembly GCA_000404065.3. Taxonomy (NCBI): domain Eukaryota; kingdom Viridiplantae; phylum Streptophyta; class Pinopsida; order Pinales; family Pinaceae; genus Pinus; species Pinus taeda. The sequence goes on along the minus strand of APFE031541516.1, from coordinate 66,474 downwards.
GTTTGCATTTGATTGAGTAGTTTCTACCCTCTCTAGTGTGGGCATTTCATCGAATTGAAAGGGTCTTGTCCCATTTAGTAGCGTTTTAGATTTTTTCAAGTAGCATCGCTAAGATTTGAAAACTAAAACTTAACTCAAGATCAACTCTAAAATGGATTCAATTAACCTAAGGCGCATTTGACATTAACGATCATATCTAGAAGGTCTAGGCTAGAGATGTGTTCTGGTGTCTTTAAACCTAGCAGTTGTCATTAGCTTTAGCATTAGACAATGCTAGCACGGATTTGTGCTCCCTGTACCATCGAGTATATAACGGGAGACCCCACTAGGTTGCAATCCTTTTATCCTTAGGAAGCCGAGTCAGCCACCTTGCGAATTTGATACACCAAGCACAACATTCGGGGAGATTGCTAGCTCGTACTTCTTGGTTCGCTAGGAGGTATTCTGTAGTTCACGGTTGCTTGGTAATCATGTTTACCTAGATCATCTAGAGTAGTCATTTGATCTTTTCGACTCATTAAATTTAAAAGATCATTCAAGCACTTGTCTTTTCGAGCTTGTTTCCAATCGAAAGCAATAGAGTCATATTTGTTTCTTTCTCGACTCTTAAAAAATGAAGTAACATCAATCTTTTATGCATCTTAATAATTGATTGCCCATGATCCAAAACTTCCTATTAGTCTTTTTTACCAAATCGTGAATTCCCTTAAAAGGAAATTTTAAAGCACTGAAGTTATTTGTTCTGTCGACTAAGACAAGGTCATCGTGGTTGAACCATCTGGTTCACCCAATTCCTCTTCCTCTCCTCCATTTAAAATATTGTCTGAGGAGTCATTTCCTGAGTTATCAAAGTCACTTGAGGACCAAAATTTTGAATTCCCAATTGTTTTGAGTGTTCAACCATTTTCATCTCATCCTCCGCCTACTTTTGATTCAAGGTCATCTATTGCTCTTGGCCCGGAATCTCTGGACAATCCCATTCGAATTCCAGAGAACTCGACGACCACTGATGGTCAGCTTGGACTGGTTATCTATCCTTTGAAGCCTCTATTTGACGTTGTTGATATATCACCGCAACGTCCTTACAGCTCGTACGATCAGCTGGGTGTTCCTTTGAAACTATCCCCTAGTACAAGTTCGACCATTCGTCATCGTTTGTTTTCAAACATGGAACTCGAAGGCAATGCTCCAGTCACGTCTTTGGATGTGTCCGAAGTTTCTACTTCGCACACTATTGAGGGGGAAGAATTGAAATTGTAGTTTCCTCCCGAGGGCTTCCTTATTCAAAAGGTATTCTCACTAGCTTGCCACCCAACTATGTGTCTTTAGGGCACTTAGTTTCAGGCACACCTAGTGCCTCATCACTCTACCATAATCCTATTTGGGTGTCAGGCGTCATGCCTACGTTAGGTCCGTTCATCACGAACACAACTTCCCAACATATTTTTACTTCAGTCCCAGTGTAACCCACCTTCTGAATACTCTTGTATCATTAATCCCAATTACGCATCAGTCACAACTGGCAGTTTCAAAGATTGTCTCTGTTAGTTCTTCTGTCCCATTAGTCAATGGCCAGATTGTGCTACCGCCTGGGGGGCGGAACCCGAATGTCTCTATTGTGTTAGGTGCCACTAATGTGGGTGGCTCACAAGCTCACATGCTTGGTATAAACCAACCCTCTTCTGGTATTGTTTATAACCCTACTGACCTTACTGGATCAAGCAATGTCCAGTACCAACAGGTTCAGAATACCGTTGGTCCATCTAGTTCAAGTAATGTTCAGTATCAGTAGCCCTATGGGGCTCAGGTCCAATACCAAAATCCTTACATTCCATATGGTTCTCAAGGATTGGTTAATCAACCTTACACCCTCCAATCTAGGCAGTACATCCAGCCTGGCTACAACCAGATTCAGTTTGGTAATTTCTTGGGCACTATTCAAGTACCCTTGCAACAATAATGACAACCTTTCCAACATCCAGGGCAAACTTTGTTACTGCAAGGGAAACCTTTGTTACAACAAGGGTTCTCCGTGCAACAACAAGGGAAGATTATCCCGCAACAAGGTCTCCTGCAACAACTCCAAGGCCAATCCTTACAGCAGTTGCGGAAAGCCGTGCAACAATAGATGCAATATGCTCTGCATACCTCTCAAACCATACCCTCACAGGGCCAACCTTTGCAACCCTAAGGACAAATTTTTCAACCGCAAGGTCAACCCTTGCAAGGGCAAGGTCAAGATCAAGTCCTACAATAGTAGGCCCAGAATCCTCTTGTCCTAAGTCAACATGTTCAAAATCCTGCCAGCCAAGGGAACCAGGTACAAAACCCCTACGTCCAAGGGCAACAAGTCTATCAATATTATGCCCAAGGACTACAGGTATAGAAACCTCTTGTTCAGGGAAAACAGGCTAAACAACCCTATGTTCTAGGACAATAGGTCCCATATCCATATGTCTAAAGTCAACATGCTCAATAGACTTTTAACCCATACGTTGCCTATCAGCAACATGTGCCTAGATAGTTTCAAGGTATTTAAGGTCATAATCCTCCCTATGGTCAAGGTAATCCGTAATGGGGGAAACCTTAGATGCCATATGGCCAAAACCCCCCACTGTGGGGCCAAAATCCTTGCCAACAGGGATGGGCTCCCCCTTATGGGCCTACCTATTGACCTCCCATGCCTTTTAACACTCAATTACCTTTCTTGGCTACACTCGAGTTGCCAGACGTATCGCACCTTACGAATGATCTGATACTTCATTCGTCATAATGGCCTCTGATGCCATCCAAGATACCAAGTGGTTGCCCAAAGTTCAATGGAAAATCTAAAGAAGATCCTCAGGTCCATGTGATGAAAAATCACCTCTGGTGCTCGTCGAACTCGTACGTGGACGATTCCATTCATCTTCGTCTTTTCTAACAAACCCTGACAGGCGCCGTAGCAAAATGGTAGATCGAGCTATCTCAAAGTACTTTCCATGACTTCAATTCGTTGGCCGTGGCTTTCCTCACGCATTTTCAGCTGCTGGTTCGCTATGAAACTGGCACCTATTTGCTCACATCGCTTAAGAAAGACATAGCAACACACATCTCTGATCATATCCATGAATGGAGATGTAGACGTCGCTTGATCAAATTCAAGATAGATGATCAATTGCTCACTAAATGGTTTACCTAATCATTTGTATTCCCAATTGCTCGCAATATAGCTATGGGTGGATGTGTCACTGAAGAACAAGCCATCGCCCATGCCCAGTACTTGGATCTGGTTTACTCTCAGTCTGACACTTTATATGAGTTACTACCCAATGCTCTGTGACCATCATCTGACCCCGCAACATTGAATTCACCAGTTGTTCCTCCCGTTGATGGAGTTATTGGTTCAGTATCCCAGACCCCTGCTAAAACTTCTTCCAAACAGAAGTCGGTCTCGAACGCTGCTCCTAATAGTTCATCTCAGAATCCACCTAGCCCTGGTAAAACCTAAAAGGTCCACGCTATCCAGTCTACCGTAGCGAAAAAATCCTCGAAAGGAAAGAAGAAAGGCAAAGGCAGAGCTAAATTTGATGCCCCAAAACATGGTCCTCCCAAATCATCTGCTGGCGAATCTTCGCAACGGAAAACAAAGTATCCCTACCTTATTTGCGAGAAGGATCACTACACTAAGGATTGTCCCTGACAATATGAAGTTAGTCACCTACTCAAAGGGACCCCTGTCATCCTTAAAGAGCCATTTCCATCACAGTAGACCCAAATGGTAGACCAACCCCGATCTACTTCCTCTGGATCTCAAGTGTTCATGATGAGCACACCCATTAATATGGCTACATGATCGAAAGATTATCAAACTCCAGCTCCGGTAGCTGGGAAAGAAAATGAAGCTACTGATCCGGATTTAAACAGGAATGCAACAAATTGCATATATAAGCATACATATAGATATGTAGTGGAAATAATACTTCATTTCATTACTGTAAAATACTGAAATATGCTTACAAACAGAAATGGAAATAAACTAGCTAGGGGGATGGTAGCTTATCTCTGAGAAGAGATGTGGTGGCTACATGCCTTTAAAATACCTTATAATGAGGCTCAAGGGCATTTTTATTATTGAACAATAAGGGCAAACCCTAACCCGAGGAGGCGTAACACCAAGAGTTTATGGGCCCCGTTGGGGTGAGTTGGACAGTCAACTTCTTGGGGTCACGACTTGGTCATATTATGTCCGTTTGATGCGCATGATAGCCCGTTGGAAAGATCTCTCCAAGGACTACAACAAAAAAGACAATTTTAGACAAAAAATTATTGGTGGTAGATTTCCAAAAAAACGTCGTTTAGCGCCTCAAAACGGTTCCGAAAGTTTAGGACTCAAAAAACTGCTAAAAATAGTAAATTGTGCTATAATTAAGGAAACTGAAAAACTGAAAGAAGCAGTTGTGGGGGTCCAAGTGGGATAGGTGGGTGGCCACCAACATCCACCTGGATCAGCTGCACCTTCTTCTTCTACCACGAGTTCTGTCCCTTTGCAAATCGAGTGCCCTAACCCTGATTCCGCTATGTGGCCACCCTCTCGAGGTGTGTTGGGGAAATCCTCGTATAATCCCAATGCCCAAGCCGCTCAACACTACAATATTGTTGAGGATTTGGTTTAGGTGTCGTCAACCATGTCGGCTCTCGAGTTACTCCAAAGATGCCCATCGCAGTGGAAATATTTACTGTTAGCGATCAGGGGCATCGATCCCACCGATTCTAATTTAATATGTTTTGATCGAGAGAACCATGTTCCATATCTCCCTCATCATATTGCCTTTCTTATTTAGGTAATCATTAACGAGAAGACCATCCACTGCACTTTCATTGATGAAGGTGCTTCCACCTGAATCATGTCAATTGCATGCTGGAAGGCTATTGATTCCCTGCACTAAACCAGTCCCTGAACACTTTGGAAGCTTTCGATGGGCACGATTTGTGACCCTTCGGTGTCTTACCTAACCTTGCCATCACCCTGGAAGGAAAGACAGTGCAAGTCAAAGTAGAGATTGTTGACGCCAATCTCAATTATAATCTTCTACTTTGCTAAAGTTGGATTCATGCCATGCATGCCGAGGCCTCCTCTTTGTTTCACATGATTCGTTTTCCCCATCAAGGGAAGATTTCCACCGTCGATCAGCTGTCTTTCTTTGCCTCTTTCTCCTCGGATGGCAATGTTCCGTACGTGAAGCACTCTGGCGCTCCCTATGAGAGTGTGGGGACAGGTCTCTTCAAAGATTCTGCCTTAATGGGAATTTTTCCACTCCCACCTCCTCATGTTGCCTCTGTCAACATGATCTTGGTCAAATATAATCCCCGGGTCATACCTACACCATATCTTGTTGATACTTGGGGTGAGGTTATGCTACTTAGTCCCACTGAAGTCAATTACGTGGAAATTTTTTCGGCTTCGAACTATGCATCCTCTAATTATCATATGTCAAAGACTTCTCTCTATATGTATTCTCAATCCCCTTGACTTAGCACTTTGGAATCATCTGATCCCTTAGCTGAGACCTTCCTCGCCGATGAAGGTATCATGGAAATCATGTCTCTCGAGGAACCACCATGGATCGATACTCATCATCGCTCCTCATTTCTACCTCGCCCGGTGGTCATGTCTACCTTTTCGAAGAAAGCTCTTCTTCGCTACTCATTGATGTGTCAGTTTACCTTGACATGGTCAAGATCTTTCAACTGAGGGCACCTTTATCCCTTCATGGATTCAGGATTTTTCACCCTCCTCGAGTTTTCACCGATTGCCAATTATTGCAATAGGGTTTCCATCTGACTCATAACCCTCCCTCGCCCAGAGGGCACGGGGGAAAAGCCTTATATGAGTTCTACTCCATTATTTGGCCAAGTCGATGCGTTCTCGTCATGAAAATGGTAAAACTCCGGTGTCCTTATGTGTTGATTGATTGCCTGAGTCCCAGAATGAAATCCCTCAAAAAGTACTATGCTTAGGTCATCTTGCATGGATACTTATGTACATTAGTGTGTGATTCATTTTTTGTACAACGTGGTTTTGTGTGATAAATTTCAAATAGCTTTCCTATTTACTATGATTTTCTTGCTTTGCAGATGTCTGCAAATCCTCACTTTTTCGTTGATGGTGCTTGCCGTAGTACCTAGAACCTACCATCCATGGCATGGGCTATCTATGACCCTAACGGTGAGTTGATTGACCCTAGGTCGTACAACCAACAAAGTTGATGAATACAACGCAGTCATTGAATTGATATCAGAAGCCATCGCTCTGGGCATCAGAGAATTGGTTGTCAACCTGGATTCACAGCTTGTCGTCCTTTAACTCAATGGGCAATATTCCGTCAGGAACCCTCAAATATTATGAATGTATCTTCATATCCATCTATTGCAAAGACATTTTGATTATATTATATATCATCACATTCCTAGATGCATGAATACATTGACAGATGCATTAGCTAATTTTATGTTGGATAGACATTTACAAAACATGTAAAAGATAAGAAAAACCATTTGTACCATAATAGACAAGAAAATACAACATATATATATATATATATATTATATATATATATATATATATATATATATATATATATATATATATATATATATATATATATGGTGAGAATGTTTGATACATCAGAACCCCAAAAAATAATATGTGTGTCTATAATAATATCGGCGGCTCGCAGGCCTCATACATCCGTGACACGCAGGCCTCAAAAAATATGCAAGTGTTGGACCTAGGAACTACTCAGCATGGTGGTCATGGTCGCACGAGACAACTCGTGCAACATGACTCAGCAGTCGGGGGATCCGATCTAAGACTCCCACTGTGTGCCTCTGGTACCGTCAGGGCATGTTTCCTATCCGAGCATACACCGGGATACCATGAGTTAACCCCTCGAGGTTCCTCGCAATCTCCTCCTTGTTGTCGCTCCCTTCCTGATAAGGGGTGACAACATCAATAGGATGGGGGATGTGCTTGGCTGTCAAGGACATCTCGGCTGGCTTCTCTGGTCAAACATATACGTGAACAAGAGAAATGTTATGAGCACGTGTATATCAAAAACAATTAAAAAATTCTCAAAACCTCAAAATTTTGATTTTTTACCTTCGTCATCAAAGTCCTCTCCATCTGGTAAGGGCATATCTGGATCTCCACGGAAATCAGTGTTGTTGTATGGACAATCCTCCACGACGATCTTCTATTGTCATAGCCATGAGAAGAATGTATGTCTATATGACATATGCTGACCCCCAATGATCTTGGGCATCAAATGACTCCAGCGGGCCATCCGCGGTTTGCGTGGTGTAGAAGGATCAACCTCAGTCAATTGATACTAGAACAGTGGCACTTGTTCCAGGAAGAAGGTCACAAGTACTGATCCGAAGCCAAATTGCTTCAGATTCCCCGCCTTGGCCTTGATGTTCATCTTCATGGCCTCTTCCCAGGTGAATATCGTAGGAGCTGTGCAGTCAATAGCATAAAGGAACTTCGACTTGTTAGTCTCATGTTCCACTTGGGACCTCGCCACTGTGTTGATAGTCAACAGGAGCACCCTTAGTGTCAAATCTTGCACACTGAAAATCTCTATCTTCCCACTCTTGGATTTTAGGGCCTCAAGGTGCTGCTCGGCAAGCAAGGAAGATATGCTTGCCCCGATCGAACTTGACCCATACAAGTTCACTGGCTCACCTCTGCGAGACAATCCAGTGATGAAGTAGATGTCTGAAATTGTCAAATCTAGCTCCTGGTCCCCAATGACAAAAATGTCGCGATTAATGTCCCAAAGGCTTATCAAGTATCGAAGCAACTCAAGCTGGGCCTGCATCTCTAGTGTAAGTAAAAATTTGAGGAGCCCGCAAGCCCTCAAAGCCTCCAAGTAGTTTGGATCATTTAGTGCCTGGGTGTCAACATATTCATGTTCTCTTTCCTTCCAATAGACCATTTTTAGCAATTTCACTCCTACAAAAGCCATTAATTTATGTCAATAATCATCATTGGTACATAAAATTCAAGTTTAAATGGTCAAATGATTTTTCCCTATCCATGACGTCGACGCGCCTATTTTAGAAACAGTGGCGCCAATCGAAATGGATGGTTGTGAAAATCACCCTCAGTCGGCGCAGTCTCGTGCCCGAGAATTGCGCCGACCGAGGGCGATTTTTTTTCTTCAAAAACCTCCCTAAAAATTCAAAAAAATGGCTAAAAATAGAAATGAATGGCATGAAAGTGGAGCTCAGGGCTTCGACTGTTACCTGGCACTAACGGCTCATCGATTGACCTCCCGGATCGCCTGCAATCTGCTCCAGAACAACTAGGGAAGAAGTGGGTAAAAGGTCTTCACTGCAAAGGTAAAATGGTAAATGGTAAAAAGATATTTACTTTTCCCCCTTTTATTCATTTTTCATGAAAATATCAAGTTTTGTAAATATTTTTTACCTATTTTACCTCAAGGACTCGATAATACGCTTTGCCTTACTTGTGTAGTAACAGATGATGGATGTTCAACGATAACGATGAGTCACATTTCAGCTCTTTTCTCAACTCGTTAAACTCATATGAAAAGATTGCCAAGTATTTTTTCCTTTTTTGACTTGTTAAAGAGAACAAAATTGGGGGGTTTGCTTTCAACTCTTTTCTGACCCTTTAAACACGAAAAGATGGCTGAGCCCTTATCATTTCAAACTCATTAACGGATGTGAAACGTCGTGCTACCAGTATAAGTTTACTCCTTTTTCGGGCTGGGAGACACTATTTACGAAAAAGGTACTCCTTGACTGAAATGGTCAAGCGGTTCTCTCAAGTATTGTTTTCTACCTTTTCAAGCTCGAGAGACACAAATGTACAAAAATGGGCCATGTGGAGTTTTCTTTTACGTGTCTTTTTCAAACACTCTAAACATGAAAAAGCTTCTGAGTTATACCTTTATCAGAGTTGTTAAACTATCAAACGACATCAGATTCGTCACCATGACAGACATGAGCTTCTCCTTCCTAGGGCTCGTTAAACTTACTAGGTCAGTTTCGTCTGAAGGATGAACTTAGAGTGCAAGCATATGTTATCCCCTTCAAGCTCGCAATTAAAAAATAATTGGGGTACTCGCCAGGAATGGTGGGGGGGGGAATTTGGAAATCTATCAGTCGTGTCGGTAGCTCACTCTTGAACATGACACTCTTTGCTTCGTGTCGGGTTGGGACATCCTCCTTTGTATCATTGACCTCCCTGGGTTTGGGTTGTTCATTTTTGCCTTCCATTTGATCTCTGCCACATCATCATGACCACCAATCTTATGGATTCAAAAGCTGCCAAACTTCCAATTGTGTCGCTGATATGTTCAAGAGTTGTCCTTCTATAGTTACACTTACCTATGATTCTCTGTATCATCCAAAATCATTTTACATATTCTCGTCTTGCGTCGATGATGTGGGATTCATTATGGCCCTCCTTCGACACGATCACTTTTCGTCGACTTAAACTCATTACCCGAAGAGTTGACCAAGAGACTCCCTTCTAGTACCTTAGAGCTTGCATGCCCTAATGTCAAGTTCTTTGCACTTGATGACAAGTTCACATCATTGGCTTTCGATCGAGTAATTTCACGGGTGTTTGACTTCAGTTCCTCCATTCACATTCCGTGAATTGCACTGATAGTACCTTGAGGACCATTGTCATTATTGGTGGTTTCTCTCGCACTTATTAACAGTTTACATCATTGACTAGTAATCAAGCGACTTTCTAGCATGTTCGATGTCAACACATCTATTCACATGCTAGGATTTGTACTTTGATCGGGTCGTGTTGGAGCACAAAACCCTGGACTCAAATCACAAAAGTCTAGGTTGTGAAGTGGTGTGACATGGATATGATGATATGCATGTATCTTTCAGATGGCTGGCTATGACCAGACCATGAGTTATCATATGTGATCCTTCTCATCATTGGATGGATGCGACCATGCCTTGGTTTCATTATGATCCTCTTTGACGGATGGTTGTGCCCATACGTGGATCCATTTACATGATCATTCTCTAGATGGTTGCGTCAATGCCATGATTCATGTATCATTTTATAGAGATCTCAGTTTATGTATATGCATATGTACTTGCTTGTAGGTTTTCCAATAGCAGACTGGTTCCCCACACTGATTTATAAAGCATTTCATCCCTCACTCCAGCTTGGCCTTCACGCTTTAGGGGGAATTTGCTACACAACATTTTGTCACTGTCATTGTACTCCTCGTTCCTTGATCCTGGAGGACCTCTATAGTGAACTCCACATGCTTTTCCTTCATGAAAAAACTCCCATTATGTCCCTTTCATGAGCATATCATTTCCCTTTTGCACCATTTCCCCTAAAACTTCTGTTTTTCCCAGTTTACAAGACCGACGCTAATGGCCTTTGTCTCCCCCTCACCAATGTGCAGATATTAGCATTAATCCTCGTGCCCACTGGAGAGACTGAGTTGTGTTCTAGTTGTGTTGGTCCTGTTATGAAAAGTTTTTTAAATTAGAGTCGAAGCTTCCAGCTCTAGAAGCTCCATAACGAAAGTCTGGTAAATGGTTTGGCTGGATGGGGTCGAGGATGACAGTTTGGGCTTCTTTCCCCTATAATGATGTAACTACCTCAAGGGATAAGTCCTCCCATGAGAAGAGAATCCATATCCCATCCATATTTCCTATAAAAACCTCCCTTCTTCCCAAGCACAAGCTAGTCCTAGTTACAGTTTTTGGCTGAGTGTGAGTTTACTATTTTGGATTAGATAAGAAAACTATTACTAGTTGTAGCCATCTAGTTGTGTGAGGGAGAAGTGTGTCTAGTTTGGAGTGAAGCCTAAAGCAAAGAGCCTTTAAACTATTGTTGTTTGAAGCCATCATGGAATGCTAGCAGAAGTGTGTGGGAACCCGTTCTTGTCAAAGGAATACTGCAACGTCAAGACGAATGGTTGTAATCTCTCTTTGATGTTAATATATGAAACTATCGATTGATTTCCTACATGTTTTGTAATATTACATATCCATGTCTTAATGCTTCTTGACTCGTTAAGTAGGTTGAATTGCAATTTGTCTATTATTATGTTTGTGTGTTGTTGTTGTTTACTTGTTTCAGGAGTTTGAAGAAGGAAGCGAGAGATTTCTGGAGCGAGCAAGTGAGGACATCATCAAACAGTATAAGTGACCATGAGGTAGGCTCTCTTGATTGATTCTAACCTAAGGAAACCTTCCATAGAATGTATCTTTTGTGGCTAGACCCATTATCGGGCTAGAGGAATTCATTCATGTCCACAATTATAATTTTACTTCACCACAAGCCTATAAGGAGATAAACCAAAAATATAATTAAAAAAGTAGTTTTCTTCTTTTCCCTCTAAAATATTTCCCCTCGAGGATCACATCATCATCTTATATCCTATTGGTTCTTCTAAAGATAATTTTTTTAGTACTGTTATCCTCCTTAATGTCCCAAGGATGAGAAGGGAGATTGAAGGAGGTAACCTCAGAGCACTTGGGTTCAATAGCTAGCCCTACTAAACCAGAGAGGGATCTCTTTATGAATTCACAGCCAATGAAGACTAGAATGGGAAAAGATTTTAGGCTATATATTTTAGGCTCAGGTAAGGTTTTGAGTTTTTAGGTTTTGATACTAGATTAGGGATGAAAACTAAGTAGCTAGGTCAAAGTACCAAAGTGTTACAACAACAAATATATAGAGGAGAAAGGTAGTAATGCTTTTGTGATGTATTTAGGGTTTTTTTGGTGTAGTGTAGTGTTTGAAAGAGAAAAAAGGTCTTAATGAGCATGTGCATCATGAATTCATTAAGTAAGAAGGAAAATTACACAAAATTCTATTCCCATCAAAACAAAGCTTTATGCAAAGAATTTTGCTTATAACCTTTAAAGAAAATCACTGAAGAAATAAAATGTGGAAAGTAAAGATGTATATCATTCATAAAAAACTATAACAAAGAAAATACATCATCACAAAATCACTGCACATGGATTCCTAGATAATAACTGCAAACTGCTCCTTTGATTTCCTGAATAAAGTGTTGAAGTACAAGCTACAAGTGTTATCACCTCTGATGTCCAACCACTCTCTCTTAATACTTCGAAATCTGAAGTATTTATACAATTTTACAACAAAAAATATATTGAAACGGACTTCAAGATTTATTACATAAAAATAGATCAAAACAACTCAAATATCATGTGGCTAAATTCTGGTGTTATTCTGGGCATTTTGGTTCAACTGAGGCCATGAACGGACACTCTGTTGTTACTCCTGATGTTTCCTAAATGGTTGTTATTCCATTATTCCTGCAATCTTCTCCGAATTGTTGCAAGTGCAAGGTTGTCTCTGTAACCACATCTAAAACAACACTAAGAGGGTCTCCATTGTCTTTCGAATAGCGGTGGAAGAGTGATATGAGGCTTGTGAATGGGGATGTATTTGCTTTAAATTGGGAAATTACACAACAAACAACGGGCAAAACGCAGCTAAGGTCGTGAAAGACTGAACTGTATTTGACTATCGGGATGACACATGAGCTGTTGATATGGACTTTCTGACCAAATCTAAGTTGTCTATCTCCATCGTAATCACATCTAAGGCAGGTCGGTGTTATTACCGCATCACAATGAATAGAGGGGTTGTATACTGATTTTCCTTTGTTTCACAAGAGGGCGGACTTGAAAACATTAACACTGTGATACATAAAATATCTCATCCATAGGCTAATCGCAATCGGAGGTCGGATGGAGGACGTTACCCTGTTTCATAACATTGTGCCGATGGAATGGATGCAAAAACTTATTAAGCCACGATATATAAAATATCGCATCCGTCAGGGTGCTTCCATGTCATAATCGCAACAGGGAACAGGACATTGCGGGGAAGGAACAATATACGGGCGTGATCGTCGATTGCAATATCGCAATTGGGGGCCGAGAAGTTATCTCAATCAGGGGCAGGGCCGGGAAGGATATCGCAATCGGGGGCAGGACGAGAAGGAGATCGAAATCAGGACCTCTTGGTGGGTGGGATATATCAGCGAGGATAACGCTTAAAATGAAGTGATCTGCCGATGCAATATCACAATCGACGGTGCGAGGGGCTATAATACTATCAGGTCACGGGAATTTAACATAGTGGGGGCCGATGCGCATATGGAAATAATGCTAAGTGGGGGAATTTTAAAAGGTTTCAAGTATATGCGATGAAAGACTATTAAAGTGGGATAGCCGATGCGGGATTAATGCAGGCCCAACTATCACAATCGGTTGAGGGGTGAGGAGTTTGTTTATTGTGTTTTACATATAACATACGTTGATTGTGGGATTGCAAGAAAATACAATGCGACATATAGCTGGTGGGTCAAGGCCGATTCTTTTAAAATAAAGTGATGCGATATTATAAAAGAACTTTGATAATAAAAGGGATTGCAATATAACAATATGATTAATGAAATAAAAAATGGAACAACAACTAGAGTTTGGAACTATTATTTAAAGGATGGACTTTGGCTAGAGTTAATGATATAACATGGAATAATCGATGAAATGATGGGTTAATTCTAGAGTTTGGAATATGAAAAAGGAGAAAATGGTTTTACACTTAGGATTTAGAATTGCTCAAGGAAAAATAATTTACAAAGGAAAAATGGGAATAAGGCTTATGTCTAATTTTGAGGTCCAAACTTCATTTTGGTCTATCTTTCAATCCAGAAATCGGATTTGAGTGCAAGACATACTGTTGGAAAGCTTATTCTAGGCACTTTCTGATGAAAACACTAGCATGTTGATTTGATCTGAACATAGCTTTGCAAAAATATCCTTGAACATCACTTTCCCTAGTTACTACTCCCATAATGATTTACCACAAGTGACGTCATGACTCTTTTTATCATTTTGATTACTTTGACCCTAATGACCTAATGGTGACACTGAGTTGAATGAGGACCACGATGATATGACTGAGATGATGACGATGACCTTTCAGTGATGACACTTCCAACAGAGTGATGCCAATGACCAGAACATGAATTTTTGGAAGGAGGAGTAATAAACCTAGACACACTAGCCAGTGACCAAATTTTTATTTTTAAAACCTAATGAAATGATAAAAATTTGACATAAGACCTTAACAAAAACCTTGTAAGAGAATATTTGATCACTGGTGACTGATAGGACTGATAGACACTAACAAGTACATTTTTGGTTTTTAAGCCCATTTTTTCCCTCAAAATTTCCATAATTGTGACCCAAATAAACTTCAATGACTCACCAATTGGCCTCATAGTTTTTTCCTTGGATATTCTTATTCCCCTTAGACCCCCAAATTGCGATGGGACTATATAGAAGACAAATGCGCTATCAAGTGGAGGAGATCCCTCAAGCTCAAGATGTTCCCACTCACATGACCTCCACTTTCACCAAGCTCGCCACAGATCTCAATAGTCACTCAAAACGAAAATTATCATTAGAATATCCATCCAATAGTAGGGTTCTCAAACTTCCCTCTCTCATAACTTGCTCCTCTTTTTATTGAAAGTTTCAATAGTGACACTTGGAACCTCATGCAAAATTATTATTTTTTTAATTCCAATATTTTGATTATTCATCTATCCATGTGTTATCCCCTCGCCAAGGCTCTCATGAAATCATTTTCTTAATTTCTTATTAAAAAGGATATTTTCCCTAACCCACACATGTTTCCTTGTTTCTTCTCCTAGTTGTCCTTTGATCCCAAATTATACTCCCCATTTTGTGTTCATTAACTTAGGTCAACAGGTGGGTCTCATATTTTGTCCTCTAGCTACTCCCCAACTTTTCTCAAGTTAAAATCTTGGTTAGAGATTTTTGTGTTATGATCTTACAACACAAAGGGTCTCTCATGAAATTAATTTTCTCAAAATTTTAAATTACTATTCCTTAATTTCATGGCCAACCCCGTTTTCTTAATGAGACTAAATTTTCAATGGATTAATGTTTCTATTTTGATTTTTTATCCTCTCTTTCCATTGCTATTAGGCCACTTTAGATACTTAGGATTTTATATATGTGTGTGTGTGTGTGTGTGTGTGTGTTAGAAATTAATTAACGAAGTAATCAAATACATAAAATATTGCAGAAACACAAGTACAAAACCACATAAAACAAGAGAGACACATATATACATTATTCACCCAATCTGGGCTACTTCCATAGAGAAAGATCCAGTCCTTCCTTTTATATTATACAAAAAAATAAAGAGATACCTACAACAAATCCCTTGTAATTTCCTCTTCGCTCTCACACAACCTTCTCTCTATCTATCGCTTAGAATAATAGTACACAGAAACAATACAATTCCCTCATATAAATCAAGGGCTGCCTTCTAAGGAAAAAACCCTAAATTAACATAACTTCTACTGTGAGATCATCCACCTAATGAAAAACCCAGATTGACTACAAAATTACAATATTTTACAAGGCAAATTTTCATCTATTTTTAGCTTCGGGGGCGCTGTGCCTGAACCCTTTCCATAAGGGGCTCATTAAAAGTAATATTCGCCCCCCCCAATGCCTATCATACGAGCGGTGTTGACGCCTCATTTAGGAACTGGGGTCCAACACAGTTGAGACCTTTGAATCAAGAAGATAATCAGGCTCCAAGAGTGAGGATGGTAGGGTTACTTATTCAGTTCAAATTGTATATTTATATCTATTATCCCTTCCCAAAGATTAACTTCTAATTTAATTTTCCTCAAAACACTCTTACCTACAATATGTGTTTTAATGATTATCGTTCAATGAGCATGAACCATGATTTACCTTCCATCTTTTTCTTGATGCCAAGGGTGTCAAGTTGGTTGTTCCCTTCAAGAACTTCCTTTTGAAGTTTCAAGGGTGCCACATCACTTGTCCTTCAAGCATCTATGACTAAGAGGGGAACATGGGCATGTTGATGGAGTCAAACGTCATCTCCTTTGTCACCCTCGATTGTGAGACTAATGGTGATGAGGATAAAGGAATCCACCATGATGTACCCCCCAGGTAAATCATCATGTGCGTCCCAATCTAGGGTCCACCCTCATGGCATCGTGAGCTTTAAGTTGAAGGAATATCAATACCTTCCAACCCAAGTCACAATGGGAGTGCTAGCAGATGGAATCAGTGATGTTGTCCCACTCCTCCCATGAAAGTCCATCTATCCTATACAACCCCATCACCCATGTGTGATTTGTTCAACCAAGCAACTGACATGTGCCTACAACCACCATCATGACATTAGTAACCATAGAAGAATATTAGTGAAAATTTTGAATTCTAGTATTAATAGTAAGAAATTGATCAAACCAGATATTTTTGACTCATCACATACATGTGCATCTAGGTGGCCTCCTGCCACACTCAAATAGGCATCGATAACATCAATTCATAAGGTTATTCATTAATATAATTGCACATGTTAGAATATCATAATAACATAATCATCAACATAATCGCTAATTGGAATCAAGAAGATAGTCCTTGGAATATGTAAATGTGGAAACATATAATGAAATCATCATCATTATTATACATAATCATCAAACAGTTGCATCATAGTCATCATCACAACCAATAATAACATCAATTTTGTACATTACAATTAGCATCACTTCAACTAATAATAATAGTAAAGTAACTGGATCCTAGACCCGAGGTCCTCAAAGAATAATGTATGTGCCACAAGGAGGTATCAAGGTTAAGATAATATCAAATCCATTCAACTAGTGTCAAACACTACATACACCACCTCTTAACTATAGAGTTCATCCCAAAATCCTCAAAACAGGAAAGGAAAACGATAACGCATATCCTCAGTCCCCTCCCATGTAGTCGAATTGGGACTATAACTATCCCACTAGACCTTCACTTGGTCCACCAATCGCTACCTAAGTTGTACAATTCACTAGTCCAATATGTGAACCAACTTTACCATCACCATTCCCTCATTTAAGACTTGAAAACAAATCAATTCAATAACATGTGAAGGATCTAAAATGAAATGACATAATACAGACACATGGAACACATCATGCATGCATGCTAATGATGTAGGTAGAGAAATCCTACATTTTTCTGGCCTATTCTTCTCTATGACTTCAAATGGTTCCAAAAATCATGGAGATAGCTTCACTCCATTTCCAATCCTTACGAGCGCTTTTGAGGCCTCACTCTAAAAAACACCCCATCTCCCCCTTCATAACTTCAATCATTCTGATGAGCATCAATGTAACTATTTTGTTGATCTTGTGCTTCCTTTAGACTCTCCTTAATCACAATCATTTTCTCTTCCATCCCTCCTATTACTTCAGGTCTTATCAATACATGATGATCCTCTAGTTAATCCCAACTAATATGTGTTTCGCAAGGCTACCTATATAGGAACCCGAATGGTGCCATCTTGATGGAAACTACCACCAATGGTAAAAATTATTCCCATATTTTATGTTGGTCCATCACATACATATGTAACATGTCAAGGATTTGATTAGTCCTCTTTATCTCACCATATATCTCGGGGTGTTTAGAAGTTCTAAAGTTTAAGTGGGTCCCCGAGGCTTCTTGGAAACTAGTCCAAAATATTTCGGTAAACATCGCTCCCCTATCTGATATGATCTTTCTTAGCAGTTCGTGCAATCTCAAAATCTCATCAATGAAAACTCTATCCATCTTAGATGTCTTGTATGTAGTCTTTACTAGTATGAAATGGGCTCCTTTTTTTCAGCGCTTTTACTGCAAATATAGTTTCATGTCTCCTTCCCATCATCAATAGTCCCACAATGAAATCCCTTGATATAACATGCCACTTAGAATCTGGTATTTCATGGGGTTGCAATAAACTTGTTGGATGTCTATGTTTATCCTTTACTCATTGACACTCTAAACACCTTGCCACAAAATTTACAATGTCTTTCTTCATCCCCCTAGAAGAATAATGGTTTCAAGTTGATGATCATTTTCTTAACAATGGGGTGAGCTATGTATATTGCTTAATGAGCTTCACTCAATATCAGTTGGTGCATTTTTTCATCTGATGGCACATATATTCTCCCATGGAATCGTAATAGGCCATCACTATCTAAAGAATATGCCTCATATTTTGAAGTCGTCATTTCATATTCCCTTAAACCCTGACTAACCTCTTTGTACCAAGTGACCTCAATTTGTAATTTAAGCAACTTCTCCCCAAATTTTGTCTTTAGGGGAATCATAAAAAATATTAAAGGCCTCTAACTTCAATCATCTTCCACCCTATTTACCATACTTTTTATGTAAGTAATATCAAATTTATATTCACTTATTAACTTTGACCACCTTCTTTATCTGGTAATAAATGGTCTTGCATGAATATGTGATGTAGTCCACAATGATTAATCTTAAGTTCAAACTTGCTTCCTGATAGGTAGTGTCTCTAAATTTTTAGGGCGTACATGATGGTAGCCATCTCTAGATCATGTGTCACATATTTCTCCTCATGGGGTCTAAGTTTTCTTGATTCATATGTTATTACTCTTCCATATTCCACCAACACACTTCCAAGGCCTTCCTTGGAGTCATCAGTGTAGACTAGAAATTCCTACTCCAAGTCAGGTACCTTTAGGATCGGTGTAGTTTTTAACAACTCTTTTAACTTCTTGAACACCTCTTCACATTTTTTTATACAAGAAAAATTCGTATTCTTATTTTGGATTTCAATGATGGGGTTTATTATCTTTGAAAACCCTTCGACAAATCTACAATAATATCTGTCCATTCCCATGAAACTACGTACTTCATGAACATTGGTTGGTGTCAATCACTTCATGATGGTATCGATCTTTGTAGGATCCATTGAAATACCTTCCCTAGAGATAATTGTTGACAATAATACTGAGAGGGGGGGTGAATCAGTATTATCTAATTCTTTTACCAAATATTTCTTATTTATACTTTGAATTATTTTTGCATACCAATACCATAAATAATGAGCATGAACAAGAAAATCAGACAGTCACATCAAAGAACAGCCAGATATAAGGTGGAAACCCAATGTGGGTGAAAACCACCTGCTGCAATATGTCTCTATCTTCTTTCAAATTAGAAACTCCTTTTACAATGGTCTTGTACTAGTGCAGTCCTTTACCAGTACGCAGGCTTCAACCTGCTGAGAGCTATAACTCTCTCTCGTTTTCCAATCTCTCCTTGAAAGGGAGCTACAACCCCTACTTCTTTTCAGGACCACTTTTCATAATTTTTCAAATGGAATCCATATACATCAATGATCATCAAGTACATGTAAATTATACAGTCAAGCTGCAATAACCAGATCACCAATGACATAACAGAACCCAGAACACCTTATCAACAGAAAAATTCAACCAACAGATGGATCTTAACACAGATACGCGGTTTTTCTTTTATTGGCCTGCGTTGCTACGCAGTTCACCTTCTGCCTCTCTGCGTATACCCGCAGATCTCCTTCTTCTAGACTGCGTGGCCACGCACTGCTCCTTTCACTGAACTGCGTACAGTACGCACCCAATGGCACTATCGCGCCGCGTACTTCCCAGGAGATACGCACCCAAAAGAATAACCGCGCCGCGTGCTGCTACAGAAAGTACACACCTGAACCACTGTTTCCCTGCGTACCTACGCACTGAACCTTCGGTGCCTCTGCGTACCCACGCACAGAACCTTCGGCGCCTCTGCGTACCCATGCACTGAACCTTCGGCGCCTCTGCGTACCTTGGACTAGGGCTGAAATAACCTCAGATGCTTAGATCTGAATTTGTGCTCAAGAGTTCACCCTTCGCCGATTCGCTTCTAACTTCTCCTTTATAAATCAATCTTTTAAGAACCGAGAACCCAATAGATCAGATCTTAAGATATTCAAAGACACGAAATATACCCTGGCCAAATGAACTCCTTTGCTTTATATAGGCAAGCTCTTCCTCAAATCAAGGATCATGGGGCTCAATAATAATAATAAAATAAACAATACCGCGGGCCAAAACCATGATAACCCAATACTGTT
>APFE031541516.1:12850-39999 GCA_000404065.3 Pinus taeda | reverse complement strand
ATAGGCTAGCTCTTCCTCAAATCAAGGATCATGGGGCTCAATAATAATAATAAAATAATCAATACCGCGGGCCAAACCATGATAACCCAATACTGTTGGCTAAATACCACTGAGAAACCCCACGTGTGGGCGCTTAACTGCCTTGGAATGTGTGCACTGGGGTACGCACCCCATGAATGGGTGACCCGCGTATTTGGACACGGTCCCTGCACGGTATAGCTGCGGGTACGCACCTCCTGAACTGTTCTCCTGCGTACTTCTTTATTTTTCATCAAAAATGAGAGCCATGCCATGGGTGTTGCCATCAAGTACAACATCTGAAACATATAATCATACCAGAACCATAATGCCAACAATAATGTGCTTGAGATAATGGATCTTGGATTGGTAAAAGGAACGTATACAACTTCCCATATAGTTGGTTCTCTCTATGACACTTTAAAACTAGTTTTAATTGTTCATTATGCTCCTCTAGGGTATTTGAGTAGATCAAAATGTGATCAATAGAGACTTGAAAATAAATTATCTAGATATTCATGCAATTTCCCATTTATTAGGCTCATGGAAACACCCAGGGCATTTGTCAATCCAAAAGGTAATACTACTAACTCAAAATGTCCAAATCTAGTGTTAAAGGTTGTCTTTGGGATATCGACCCTCCCTTGATTCTTAACTAACGATATATTGACCTTAGATGTATCTTAGAAAATAGAATTTCCCCTCTCATTTGTTGAACAATTCATCTATCCTTGGTAGAGGATATTGATTTTTTATTGTCGCTTTATTTAGCTGATAATATTCAATGTAGAATTTCCAAGACTTGTCCTTCTTTTTAACAAAAATGACAATTGCTCCCCACGGAGTAATGTTGGGTTGTATAAACCCAAAGTCCAATAACTCTTTTAATTAGATCTACAAATCCTTCAGTTCAAGAGTTGACATATAGTATAGTTTCCTCTTGATAGGCTCCATTCTAGGTTTAAGATTGATTATGAAGTTGATCTCCCTCTTGGGAGGTATCCTAGACAATTCTTCTAGGAAGACATCCTTGAATTCGGCAAGAGTTGGATATTTACCTAGATCCTCATAGTCACCTTCATCATTTAGTGCTTAAGTCATGAATAATTGACATCCCTCTTGTTTGCATTTCATCATATGCATTAACAAAATGAACCTAAGAGAAACCTATCGATTATGCCCTATGAAGGACTTCCTTTGACCTTTATCATTCATGAAATGTAGTATCTTGTCCTTGTAATATAGAATTTCCCTGTCTTGTTACGACCAATCCTTTCCTATGACCACATTGTATGATCCTAGGACCATCGAATAGAAGGATACTTTTTCTTACACACCCCTACATCCACCCCACAATCCTTCACCAACTTACATACACTCCTTTTCATCTTGCAAGTCATTTCTATATGCCTAAAACCTCATTGTGCAATTGCTTCACATTTAATTTTTGGCAATACATCTAGATTATTAAAAGATTCATTGGCTCATGGATCTATCAAAATAACCAAACTCATACCATCAATATTACCTATCGCCTCAAGAACAGTGGACTCATGCTCATCCTGGAAATTTTTCACTTTCGCATGGATGCGATGATCCTTTCCCATATATTGTACTATGGATTGTGGTTGAGTTGTGTTGGAATTACCTATTCTCTAATGGAATTCCCTCTCAAATTTTGGACCTCCACAAGTCCAACACCACCTCTTAGGATCTTGGCACCTATTACTAGTTGATCTAGTGGTTGGTCTAGAAATCTGTTGATAGGAGCTAGAATTTTGCACTAGATGTTATTGTGGTGTGGCATGGTGTTGTTGTATAGAACAATATTGTGATGTCTGATGTGGTTGTAGGGTAATAAATCATGCCTACTGGGATACCATGCATGAATGATGTGATGAATACTAATATGGTGGCCATACATTTCCTACTGATTGGTTTTGATGACTATGAACTGGTCCCCTCTGAAAATTCCTATATACCAAACTATTTCCACTAGGCACTCCTGCCCTATTATTTTTGATGAATTTTTCTATCCACTATTCAATGTCTCATTTTCGTCGATGATAGCTTTATAAACTACCTCATTCAAAGTGCGAAGCATCAAGATTCTAACCTAAGCCTGAATGTTAAAATTCAATCCATGCAAAACTTTCTTTACTCTTAGCTTCTTAGTGTTTAAGTGTGGGGCATAATGGAGTAGTTCCATGAATCATGCCTCATACTTTGGTCTTGATTAAATCCCTTACTTCAGTGCATTAAATTCATTTAGTTTTCTTTTGATGAACTCCTATGACATGTAACGTTCTCTAAACTTTTCTTCAAACAAATCCTAAGTTACCTATGAGATATCCAGCCATCACTGAGGTAGTAATTTTTTCCACCAAAGAAATGCACTTCCTTATAACTAAATACACCCATCTTAGTCTTCATATTTGAAGTGTAGTCACTCAAGGTGAAGCACATTGTCATTTTTTCTAGCCATGTCTCTACAATTTGTCCATTCGTGGACCCCCAAAATTACATAAACTTCACCTTTTATGAATTTTGATGTACATCCTTTCTTGTTAGGTTTTGTGACTCTTCATTATATACAATGGGTCCTCCTTGTTATCATTTCAAACAAGTTATTATGCCTCTGACATGTGTTGAAATGATCTCATTAAGTTCCAAAAAATTTCGGTAGGTATTTGTTCCTGTGTAGCATGGTGCTCCCCATCATTGGGTGGGGTGATAGGATTTGGCTACTAGAGTGGCACCATGTTGTGCCCTCTAGCAATCTTACTCCTACTCCTTGCACCTCTTCTAACAATGATTACTAATCCACCATCATTAGGTTACATGAATTTAATCACTTAATGAATATAATTATAGAGTGTAATAATGATTATAGGGCCCATTGTGGTGCCTACAATTGTAAATGGAGACTATCTATAACTTAAACCTACCACACAATATTCTCTCTAATTAATACAACCTTAATTTGTAACCGATTTTTTTTCTTGAAAAATTGTTGAACATAATTCATTCACTTGTTAATAGAATTGAATTATATAATTTATTATGATCTAACTTATAGCTTTTTAAATACCACATCTATACACTTTACCTTAGTGACAATTCATGCAACTAAAACACCATAACATTGATAAATTATTTTACATAATTCAAATCATTTATGACTCCATTAACGTACATTTCATATTGTTATACAGTTGAACACTGATTGATTTAATTTTACGTATATGATCACATACAATTAATTCATTTATATTCTTGAATTGTTACATATTTATATGATATATAATAGTAAGGAGGTTAATCTAAACTTATTAAAGTATAATCGATGTAGTTTCATAGAAAATCATATAATATCAAAGAATATATTATTGACCATATATTATCTTATATTAGTTTTATTTGGTAAATCCCTAAGTGTTATCAAGAAAACTTGTGTATAAAACATATATGTACAATGAAAAAAAATACATTCCTATATTTGAATCTCCTCCACTAGATGAATTAATAATTGAACTAGTGAATCCATGAATTATGTAAGCAATTTTTTCTTTTCCAAAAATACATACAATCTCAAATTTTCATCACATGATTATGAAAGGATACTCATGGTAGAAATTTCATTTGGTATCATCCACCTTCACCAATAGGAGTTCAATCAAATAAACAAATTGAATTTCATACAAGCATGTTCTTGCTCTCTTATGAAAGTTGCAATGAACCATTAAATACCCTCATCTTTATTTTAAGTGTGGTTTGAAGAAGTCACATGAAGAAAGTTTCTCATTGAAAATTCGTAAGGAGCTATAACCTTTTCAAACCTTATTATCCTTTTTGGCCTTTACTACTAAAGGGGAAAACATTATAGTGGGAATCACTTGTGGCTAATAATTGGATATAGAAATTAGCATTAGAATTGGAAAAAGGCAAAGGGAAATAAATGACAATTAATTAGAGAAATAAAGGAAAATAGGAGAAAAGGAAGATGAAGATATGTGAATGTGCATGCAAGGAAAAATGGAGGAAATTGAGGAAAACACCAAAAAGGAAAAAACAAAAGGGAACAAAGGGAGAGGGAGAACAGTCTATGCCACTCTTAGCTACTTTGAGTTACTCTTGATCACTACTTGGTTACTCTTGGAGCACTAGCATTCACTTCGACATTGAGGCATTCTCACTTGGACTTGGAGAGAGAGAGCACTTGGATAGAAGAAAACAACTAAGCACAGGAATTCATGGGTAGTGAAGAAGAAGGTTGGGAAAGCAACTATAGCAAGAGAATATTGCAAGTAACAGGTTGCATGTGTGATTTCCTTCCTGATATTTGAATGAAAGGTACATACATTTAGTTATTTTCTTACTTCTTGTCATTAGCACGAGATTTCCATTTCCTTGCCTTTGTCATTTCCTAGATAGCCATGATGTAGTGGGTTCCCTGTTTTGATTAAGCTTCAAATGGTTGTTATATTTGGATCCTAGTTGATGTGGTTTCAAGAAAATTCCCAAGGGTCGAGGGTGGAGATGGTGTTTCTCCTAGAAATCTTGACAAATGCGTGGGGATAGGAAATTTCCTATAGGTATGGTGAAGAAAGTCAAAAAGCATCCAAGATTGTTTTGGTGTCAATGATTTCTATATTGGTTGAGGTGAAATCATTGTGGTTGAGGGTAGAGGTGATTTAACCTTTGAATTCCCTCGTTGGTTTTGATTTGGTTTATCCCATGTGATCCCACGTTCATGCTTGGAATATGGCATGGGGGTGATTGGTTGAAAGAAAGATTTGGTTAAGCCCAATCTATGGTCAGGTGGTACGTGGAAGTCCTTGAATTGGTTGGCTTTATGCATAACTTATTATATGTTATTTCTTATTGAGATTAATAATCACATGTATTGGTTATTGTGTTTATTTTATGATTGGTTTGTCTTGTATTCATTATGGTTAAATTTTGGTTATAAGCATCAAATATTATTTTTGTATAATCTGCTATTGTTATGGAGCTTGCTTATGGTTTTATTAGTTATTGAATGGTTATTTGAATGCATGGGCTAACTAGTTTTTGATGTAGCTAGCTCGAGAGGCATTAACTTATCATCACCATAGACTAGATTCTGGACAGTTCTGGGTTGTTCTGGGTAGTTGGCCCATAGCTAGCCCTAAAATTTGGAACAGGGCTTCTGGCTACAATCTCTTAACTAAGAAATCTCGGTTATATATACATGGAGAAATGCAGGAAGGCCTATTTGTGCAACCAAAGCCTTCTAGACATATGAACAACTTGGAATGTGTGTGGCTGGGCTATAAGGTCAATTAAAAACATGGTTCCAGCTCACGCTAAGACCATCAGTGGATGTTGTCTGACATCTGGGTGATGTGGTGTCCCTGGGAGATTGCAATAAGTTTCAGGATGGTAGACCCCACTTCCATAATTAGAATTTGGATGTTGGGTCATGTATAGTAACTCTTGTCTCATGTTTGCCCTGGTGAGCTTGTAAAAGTGGGTAAATGTTGGGTGGGGTGTTAAAGGGTGGTATCAGAGCAAGGTTGCAGAGTTGGACCTAAGGGTAAATGCATATTTTTATTTATGCATGCCAATTATCTATATGTTTATCATGCATTCATTTTAGCCAATTAATGTTATGGTTATGATATCTATGTATGGGTTGGTATGCATGTGATGTTGTATCGTGTTAACCTGGATTGGCCTGTGTAGAAGCAATAGCCTCCCCTAAGATACATTGAGGTATGATTTTGATTATGTTTTTACTTAGATAACAATGGCACATTGTAGGAAATAGAAGGCTAAGCGATGAAGGGAAGAATAGTTGAGTACAGTTAATATGACTCTCTGTATAGGTTGAAAGATACATTGGTAGGATGAGAGAGATCAGTTGAGAAATAGGGAGAGGGTTATTCTCTTGGTTTGGTAGATATACTGAGAAATTTGAAGGCATAAATAGTGAGTTGCAAGGCAGACAATGAGCGATTGATTGAAGCTTAGGAAAGGCTTGCCAGAGCTAAAAAAAAACAAGTTGAGGTTAATGCAGTCATCCTCCAGATCCTTTCATATTTGCAGAAGTAAGGATAGTTGGCGATTAGTCATGGATACAATTAGGAAGAAGAGACTAATGGTGCAAATGGAACCAAGTCTTGGAAAGGGTAAAAGATGGATAGAGATGATACAATAAAGGGTGGCGGATCCTTGGATACACCTAACAGGAGAGCTAGAACTCATGGATTTTATTCTAGCCCTAGTTCCAAGAGACATCATCGCCATAACCGTCAACATTCTTATAGAAAGAGTGAGAAGCAGTATTTGCTAGAAGAATTCAAGAAATCCAAGCCTCCTACTTTTGATGGAGAAATGAAGAAATCAGAAGATGCAGAAACATGGTTGCTTGGGATGAAGAAATTATTTAGATTGCATGATTATTCAGAGAACATGAAAGTCAAGATAGTTACCTTTAGTCTCAAGGGAAAAGTAAATATATGGTGGGAAGATGTTAAGCATGTCATAGGAATCAGAGAAAAGGAGATGATTTGGGATGAGTTTGAAATATTCTTAAGGAAGAAGTACCTGTCTGAGATATATTATGACAAAAAGGCCAAGGAATTATATGAGCTCAAGATGGGTTCCATGACAGATGAAGAGTACACAACTAAATTTCTAGAGTTTTTGAGATATGTGCCCTATCTCAGGGATGAGAAAGTGAAGATCCAAAGGTTCATCAACGGATTGCCATTATCATTCAAATACGAAATTGAGTTTAATGAGCCTCAACCATTGGAGGAAGACATTAGTAAGCTGAAACATTGTTATGATCAGTTTAAAAACAAGCCTAAGTTCAAGCATGATTGGAAAGGTAAGGAGAAGACTAAAGGAAAATGGCTCAAGAAGGGAGGAATAGATTATTGATTCATACTCTTAATAATTAATTACTAGCATATGGTAATAAATATAACTAAACAAACTTAAAAATTTAATTAACTAATTATTTTTCCTTTCCCTATCCCTTGGTCTTGGTGCCCAATCAAACTTAGCCGTTGCTTAGTAGTCATTGGTTCAGCCTAGTTGTCTAGTCAAATATAGTTGTTTCCCAGTCAAATATAACTGTTTGAGGACATGCTCTCTCTATTTAACATGCAACCATGATTTTGTTCTTCAACTCGTCCTTACAATGAACCACACTCGTTGGTCCGAAACGCGTCAACAAATGAATTATGACGTGATTTTAGCTGAAGACTCTTCTCATAAAAAAGGGAGGAATATCTCAAGATGTACGTGACAAGGAAAATGTGGCACCCCATAAGAAGTTCAATCCAACTGAGAGAGGACATGGGTTTCAGCCTAAGGAGAAACAAAATAAAGGTGATGGTAGGAAACCTTTGAGGTGTTGGACCTGTGCTGGAGACCATCGCAGGAGGGATTGTCCATGCACTACGGTGATAGACCTCGAATTTATGGTTCCGAGGAGGTGCAGACAGTTGGGGATGTAGGTCAAAGTATTCCCTAGATCTATAAATCAGTGGATAAGAGGCATGCAGATCATCAGGCATCCATTATCGATATGGAAGGTAAGATTTTTGATCAACTTATTTATATTTTTATTGATCCTGGATTGAATTATAGCTATATTAGTCTTGATCATGTGGATTAATGTTGGTTGAATAAGGAAGTGCATGCATAATATTAGTTGGTTCAGTTGGCTACAGGGACCAAGAGAAGAGTTCATCACTAGGTGAGATATTGTGCATTTGATATTAATAGCATGCCTACATAAACACACCTAAATGTGCTTCCTTTGGGTTCATATAGCATGATTTTGGGCTTGGACTATTTTTTCATTCATAAGACCAAGGTGGATTGCTATGAAAAGGCCATTGAGTGCCTAGATGATGATGGAGAAGAGAGAGTCTTGTAGGGAAAGAAGAAGCCTACATCAGTGAGAATGGTTACAATGATGCAATCTAAGTGTAGCTATATGAAAGGATGTTTTTTGTTTGTAGTACATGTTTCCAGTGACAAAGGGAAGGAAGATGAGGATGATGAAATGCTGAGGAAATATTTTGTATTGCAGCAGTTCTAGGATGTGTTTCTTATAGAGGTTCTAGATTTTCCACCTCATAGGGAGGTGGATTTATCTATTGAGTTGATGTCAAGAGAAACACCAACATCTAAGGAATCATATAGGGTGTGCACTCCGGAGTTAGTGTAACTGAAATTGCAGCTTAAAGAGATGCTTGATAAGGGATACTTAAGGCCAAGTGTATCTTAATGGGGACCACTAGTGTTGTTTGTAAGCAATAATAATGGTACTCTCAAATTGTGCATTGACTACAGGCAGTTGAACAAGGTGAATATTAATAATAGGTATCCATTATCGTGGATTGATTGATTTGTTTGATCTGCTAAAGGGAGCAGCAATATTTTCAAAGATTGGTCTAAGATCAGGTTATCATCAGGTACGCATCAAGGAAGAGGACATCTACAAAACTTCATTTCGTACAAGGTATGGGCATTATGAGTTCGTGGTGGTTCCTTTTGGTCTTACCAGTGCCCCAACCACCTTCATGTGTTCAATGAACAATTTGTTGCTCCCTTATCTGGATAAGTTTGTGATAGTCTTTGTTGACGATATATTGGTATATTCAAAGAATGAGTAGCATGCAAAGCACCTGGCAGCAGTGTTAATATTTTTGAGAGAGCATAAGTTATATGCCAAGCTCATCAAGTGAAAATTCTTCCAGTCTTAGATTCATTACATGGGACATGTTGTTTCCAAGGAAGGGATAGCAGTGGATCTAGAAAAGATTAAAGCTATCATGGAGTGGACAACTCCAAGGAATATGGATGAATTTATATCATTCATGGGACTAACAAGTTATTGCAAGCGGTTCATCAATAACTTCTACAAGATTGGTTATCCTATTACATATTTACAGAGGAAAGGAAATAAGTTTGAATGGACTAAGGAGTGTGTAGCTAGTTTTGATCAATTGAAGCAATTCCTTACCAATGCTCTGTGAAAATTTCATCTATCACAACAACTGGAAATTATTTCCCTAATTGTTAATTTATTTAACAATTTATTTGCAATTTGCTACAACAAATAAAAAATAATTCACACTCTGATTTTCCCAAAAAAATACTGTGAAAGAAAAATATTGTTGGAAACTGAGAAAATTTAGCACATACACACACATAAAATGACACCGTTATTTTGTACAAATGTCCTAGGAAAAACCCAACTTGGGAAAATCGGTGCAATAGTTGAGGGTTTATTATTATGCATCAATGAAATATGAGTACAATCTATGGGTTCCCAACTGGAAATTCAATCAGCAAGTATCTGACAGAAAAAATTAGAGATAAAATTATCTCACCCACTAGCAATAACAACACTAGCTCCTTCAGAAAAACTAGTCATCCAAACCCCAACGCAGGCCGTCCACGTAGTCCTTGCACTACCTCTCACATGCGTACTAGCTCGAATATACCTATGAGAAATTCATCTAGCCTATCTCTACTGTTGGAAGTGACTCTCTAGACCTCTGGAAGACTTTCCCAGCCTCTGGAAGTTGAATCGACTTCTTCCCAGCAAAATCGAACTGCTCTACTTCAGCTACTGTGTAGTCCTTGCATTGCTTCTGTGTGGGTCACTTTTATCACTTGTTGCTACCTCTTCAAATCTAGAAAACTACCTCTGGATCACTGTCTCTGCCCCTCACTGACTCTGCTTCCTCACTCAAGCTTGAACCCTCCAGCAACTAACGACTACTACTCTGGAAAATCGAATTCTCCAAGTGTCTTTGGTGTATTCTCCAAGACCCCATCGAATTCTTCTTATAATACTTTGTTGGAACACCAATGGCCAAGATTAAAACTTAATCAAGCAATATGATCATCTCTAAATCAATCTGTGTGATTTTCCAAACTATTCTCACCTGGAGTTAATTAATTATGATTAATTAACCAGATTTCCTAAGTTTAGACATAGGAAACATTAAAAAATAGGTTAATAATCTAACTAAGTCACTTCTAAGTGGAATTTCCATAAACGATTTTTGGGTTTTTGAGATCTCATGCATTCTAGCCTCTACACCAAATTTTGTGGCTAGAACATATATGTTACTACAAAATTAACACTCCCCCTTAGCAAGGACTATGTTCTAGTGTTGCACCCCCTGCCACAACACTTTATCTCTATATCATCTCTTTTCACGCTACTAATGTGTGGTCATTGTTTCCCATCAACCACTGCACAACTCTAATGCTACATCTATGGTGTTGGTGACACTTCCACACTGCTACCAAGTCTACATCTACACTAAAACTCCCTCTCATCTATTGTTGCTGCAAATGAGAAGCATCCAAAATACTGAATCATATGTGTTCAATATGATGCATATGTCTCCTGAGTCATAACTGCTACTAGCCTCTGCACTGTCGTTGAATAATTTGTGATGATGCTAACTTTTCACTGAGCCACCTGCTCTGTTTTCAACACTACACTGCACTCCTTGGCATATGATTGTTCCTAGTATGCAACTGTCACTCTGGTACTAGTTGTATCAACTTCCACTGATCCATCCTTCTATTGAATACTGTGGGCCCCTTGTAGCTAATTAATGATCCTATGAGGTGGACTCCTCAATGGATCTTTCCCAATATCTATATCTCTCTAGGGCTACATCACCAAATCGCCTCACCTCACTCATGGAGGTATATATGAAAACATAGAAAACTCTTCCTCTATACTAGAAGAAAGCTTGTCTATTTCCACGGACATTGCCTATTGATCCTAGCTCTCCAGCTTTTCCTTCTTCCTGGGAGGACATTGAGTACTATAGTGGCCAAACTCACCACACTTAAAGCATTTGAACTTTGACAAGTCCTTCTTCTTATTCTTCTGCTCCCCCTGCCCCTGACAAGGACCCTTCGATGCTAGGACCACATTCTCCTCCTTCACGCCCTTCAATCCACTGCTACTGTTGCCACTGATGGAGCACTTAAGAAAAACTCACCTCAATTCCTCCTGCTGCAAATCAACCCACATCCTGTCCCATCTAGGTAGCGTGTCTCTACCCAATATGCTTTGGACGAAGACTTGTCAATCCTTCGAGACACTGTTTAGTGCCAACCGTACTAGCTCTGATGGTTGAGGCGTTGCCCCAACAACTACAAGTTGATCTTAGACCTCCTGAATCCTGGTGCGGAAGGGTCTATTGCCTCTCCCTTCTGTACCCTGATTCATCTAAGATTTTCTTCTAGGAACATCTTTCACTGCTCGGAAGAACTCTGATATTGTGTGGAGAGAGTTACCCATATTTCTTTGGTTGTACCTTTATCTACCAAATGTGAGACTATATGATATCAAACTCCATCCAAGATCAACTGCTTCGCCATTTCCATTGACTTAATGTATTACTTGAGCTAATCTACATCCTAGGGAATTGCCACCACATTATCTATGTAGGATTTCAGGCCATATTCATCTAGAAGGAAGGACATCCTTACCTTCTAGATGACATAGTTGGAAGCTATATCCAACATATCCTAATATCCAAGCCTTGTAGTGGCCATATCTAGGTCTGATTTGGAAACCCCCACTTCCTCTACTCAGTTTTTGGTCTACTACTGGCACTCCTTCCTAGAATGTGCAGATCTACAAGCTGTTATTGTCAATCTGCGACTGGGAAAATCAAATTTCTTGACTAGAAACCCTCTGAGAGAAATCTCCCGCTGTGTGTGCAATTTCTCTTCCACTCGACGTTGATTTTTTTGTTGTAAGACCATTTGTGTCCAACCAAAAATCTACTCAGCAAATATCTAAGCTATTATTGCTCCCTCTGACTGATGGAGTCGCTATCTCGAGCAACTCAACTTTTTTTCCAACTTGCACTGAAAATCAAACTCTTGCCCAACAATTCTCTGTCTGAGCACTATGCAACTTCTAATAATTTTGGCATGTTACTTCCTCTTAACAATGAAATTCTCTTCGCCGCTTTTGAGCTTCCTGACTGACCACTTATGCTTTGATAAAATGTGAAATTTTCATTTATCACGACAACTGGAAATTATTTTCCTAATTGTTAATTTATTTGTAGTTTTCTACAACAAATATCAAATATTTCACATTTTGATTTTCACAAACAAATATTGCAGAAGAAAAATAGCGTTGGAATTTGAGAAAATATAGCACACACACACATAAAAATTACATTGTTATTTTTGCACAAATGTCCCCGAAAAAACCCAACTTGGGAAAAATGGTGCAATAGCTGAGGGTTTTATTATTATGCAGCAATGAAATCTGAGTACAATTTATGGGTTCCCAACTAGAACTCCAATCAACAAGTATCTGATAGAAATAATCAAAGAGGAAATTATCTCACCCCGCTATCAATCCTGGCATTGGCTCCTTCAAAAAAATTGGTCATCCAGACCCTAATGTAGGTCGTCTGTGCAATCCCTGCGCTACCTCTCATACGTGTGGCTCGAATCTACCTCTAAGCAAGCCATCTAGCCTATCTTTACTGTTGGAAGTGACCCTCTGGCCCTATGGAAGAATTTCCTAGCCTCTGGAAGATGAATCGACTTCCTCCCAGCTAAATTTAATTGCTTTGCTTCAGCAACTGCACATTCCTTGCGCTCCTTCTACGTGGATCAATTCTGTCACTTGCTGTTGCCTCTCTGGATCTAGAAAAATTCCTCTGAATCATTGTGTTTTCCCCTCGTTGACTCTACTTCCTCACTCAAGCTCAAACTCTCTGGCAACTTATTGTCGCTACTTTGGAAAATCGAATTTTGCAGTGTCTCTGTTGTTTTCTTCAAGTGCCCATGAACTTCTTCTTATAATCCTTTGTTGGAGCACCAACGACCAATATTAAAAATTAATCAAGGGCTAAGATCATCTTGAAGTCGATATGTGTGAGTTTCTAGACTATTCTCACCTTGAATTAATTAATTTTGTATAATTAACCAGTTTTCCTAAGTTTAGACTTAGGAAACATTCAAAAATAGGTTAATAATGTAATTAATTCATCCCTAGGTGGAATTTCCATAAATGATTTATGGGTTTTGGATATCTCAAGCATTCTAGAATCTACACAAAATTTTGTGGCTAGAACACATCCAATGCTACAAAAACTAACATGCTCCAGTTTTGAAGATTATAGATCCTAATAAGGAGTTTGTGGTTTGTACAGATGCATGTAAGGAAGGACTTGGTAGAGTCTTGATGCAGGAAGGGTAGGTGGTTTGCTATGAATGATGGAATCTAAATGAGCATGAGAATAACTATGTGACTCATGATCTTGATTTGGCAGCTATCATTCATGCATTAAATATGTGGAGATATTGTCTCCTTGGCAGAAGGTTTGTCTTGATGAGTGATCATAGTGGACTAAGGTACTTGTTTGACCAACCCAATCTGAATGCAAGGAAAGCAATATGGTTGGCTACTCTCAGTGAGTTTTATTTTGAGATCAGGTACATTAAAGGCAAGGAGAACCAAGTTGTGGACACTCTCAGTAGGAGGGTGCAGGTGAATCATATTTTAGTTGTGAGCTCTTATGGGATAGACTTGCAGGAGCAGATCTTACATGTAGGGTAGCATGATGAGAAGTTGAAGATGAGATTACAGTGGTAGAGTAAAGGTGTTGTGGATTAGGAGTATAACCTCACAATAGATGGCTTGGTCAAATTCAAGAGCAGGATTTATGTGCCAAATAGCAATGAGTTGAAGAATCTTATCTTGAGAGAGATTCACGACAAGTCATATTCATGCCACCTAGGATACCATAAGACTTTGACAACTATCAATAAGTTCTATTGTTAGCCGGAATTGAAGAAAGAGGTGGTTGAGTTTGTTATTAAGTGCTTGGACTGTCAACGGGTGAAAGTTGAATGCAAGCATCTAGTTGGTCTATTGCAACCTATTCTAATTCTAGAATGGAAATGGGAGGTCATTTCCATGGACTTCATTATAGGATTGTCAAGGACATCAAGGCAACATGATTCCATCATGGTTTTGGTTTACATGTCGATCAAGGTAGCTTATTTCATCACAGTGAAGCCTACTAATTCAGTTGGTGAAGTAGCTCATATATTCATCAAGCGAATAATGAGGTTGAATGGAGTTCCCAAGAAGATTATATCAGATAGAGATTCCAAGTTCACTTCCAAGTTTTGGAAGGAGTTGTTTACAGACTTAGGGATAGAGTTAGCTTTCATCACAACTTATCATCCACAGAAAGATGGGCAGACAAAGAGGGTTAACATGATCTTTGAGGATATCTTAAGGATTTATGTCATGCATCAGTAGAGGAAGTGGGAGGTGTATCTTCCATTGATGGAGTTTTCTTATAATAATGGGTATCATGAATCCTTCAATATGAGTCCATTTGAGTCTCTCTACAGGTGAAGTTGTAACACTCCGGTCAGTTGGAGTGATCCAATGAACATGGTGTTGATTCGACCAGATATGTTGGCAGAGATGGAGCAAGAGATGCAAGTTATTCAAATGAATTTAAAGGTAGCATAGGATAAGTAGAAGAGTTATGTGGATCAACATAGAGCATTCAAGTAGTTTCAGGTTGGGGAGTATGTGTACTTGTGCATCAAGCCTAAGAGGAGATCCTTGAGGATTGGGTCATGTGCCAAGTTGGCACCTCAGTATTGCGGACCTTTTGAGATCATCAAATAGGTGCATCACAATCATCATCACAACCAATAATAACATCAATTTGGTACATAACAATCATCGTCACATCCACTAATAATAATACTAAAAATAATCAGATCCTCGACTCGAGGTCCACAAAGAATAATGTATGTGCCATAAGGCTATATCAAGGTTAAGATAATATCAAATCCATTCAACTAAATCATGGCACTAGATAAATGTGACTAGCAATTCAAAGACTAATTCTAGAGATACCTTACCTTCATATTTGCCAATAGCTCATATAACTACTAAACCAATGCAAAAATTCTTTGTTGTTTCCTGGTTCTATAAGGGTGTAAGGAGTCCCTTTGTTCTCTTGTTTGAATTAAGGCACTGCATTCTTTGTTATGAACATAAACACTACATTTAACCAGGAAAAACATTAACAATTGAAACAAATATATTTTCATGTCTTTATACTACTCCAAATTTATACTTTGTCCATGTGTGTCATTCTCCTTTATTGACTACATAAGTTGACCATGTTTTATAGTAACATGCCTCTTAGTGCATTGTTTAAGCTTACGAATAGATTCATGGCATATCATAACCATTCATTGCTATAATTTGATATAAGTGCATTTAAAAAAATTAATGAATGCCTTTTGAAGTAGTGGGTTAATTATTATTTATGTTAATAACACTTTATTCAATACATTCACTTATAATGTAATTATTTTTATTTCCATGCTCAATCCATGCATTTGAAACCCAAGCACATATACTTTTAATGTTTCATATGTGTAATTCACTTGTGATTATTTGAAACCTTCATTGATCATCATCAAATAAGCAAAGGTAAACACTACAATTAAGCTACCAACAATGAAAAAGGCATCTAATGATATTTCCATGAGCAAGAGGATTTTGACCTCATTATTTTTGTTAATGAATAAAAATATTAAGGAATAATTGTCAATCCTAGCTTATTCATTTGATTAAACTTAAGTCAATGGAGAAAGACATCAAGAAATTAATAAATCATGAACTTCTGAGCAAAATTCAAGTGACAAAGTTGATAAAATATCAAATAAACTCCATTCAAATCACAAATTGCTCCAAAATTTTCAATCAAAAGGATAGTAATATATATTTTGGTAAAACGTTAAAAAAAAGAGGGTTCCCAAATTGTTGAGGGCATAAATGAATGGTAACATGTTGTATGGAACTGGCAATCTCTTAAAAACCATTGAAGCACAAACTACAAGTGAAATACAAATTGATTTTCCTTTCATGGAAGTCTAATAATTGGAACATAAGTAGAACCATCGAAGGCTTTCCTTATGAGGGAATACATGATCATTCTCATTAACTGAGTTGATGAAATCAACACATGTGCCAAAGAAGAAATTTAATGAGATTTAATAACATTACTAAATATATTGAGTACTAAATAAAATTTCTCAAAGAGACAACTTGATGAGGGCACTAAATATTATAGCCAACTTGACTTTGTCTTGAGTTTCCACCGCTTAGAGAATCTTTGAATTGTATGAAATATTTGTAGTTGGCTTGCTAATGATGTGTATATCATATTTTGTTGTTTAAACTTTCATAATGTACAAGTTACAAGTTGAATGAGAATGAGTAAATGTGTAGTTCATGGTGTCACTTGGAAAAATTGATATTGTGATTTTTAATGGATCGCATAATGTGGCAAATTGTGCTCTTTGCTCTAGTTCCCAAGACCTTTGTCCCTTATACCTCTGTCACTCATATGGAGAAATTTGTTCCTTCTATTAACCTTGTCTACCCATTCATCTTATGTTGAAACCCGTACACTTCACATTAAATCATTTTAAAAGTTTTGTTGGTCCTAAACTTCATTTAACTCATGTGCCAACCACTTAGGTTAAAAAATAAAATAAAATACTCATATTTCTTCTTTGGAATCTTTTATTTGAAATAAAAAATTGGTTTATTTAGCTTTTGGCCTTATAAGTGAATTCATCTATAATACCTATATATAGGAAGGCTAAACCCTTTTTATGCTATACTCCCAACCAAGCATAGTGAAACAAAAAGATTCTTGGTATTTTCCTGTTAGCAAGTGTATTGATTCTCTTCTTATCTTTTCTTTCTTTGCAATCGTTGGTCTATTATTGTAAAGTCCTTGGAAAGATCAAGGCAATTTTTGATAATTATGGTTGAACTTTTTGGAAGGGGTTGAAAGATGCCTATGATGTCATAAATTATCTTGTTAAGAACATGTTACTAATATTTTAGGTATTAGTTGTCCATGGGGTCTTGGATAAATGGTGACCGGGTGCTCTGTTAAGACACTCCTTGATGTGAAGTCACCGGTTCAATTCTCCACCCTGATCGGGGTGATATATTGGACATGATGAAGATGTAGTCCTGCCAAGCTTACAAAAAAAAATTGACATATTAGTCATGTATTTATTTATTTTGGTCTTCCATATTCATTCACTTTTTTTTCATTTTGTATATTATTTTTCTTTAATTTTGTATTCACACAATACACCTAAGAAAATAGATTTTACACTTTGTTTTACTTATTTAGAATTTTATAAAAGGATCTCAAAGTGAATAAACACTTTCGTTTAGGATTTTTTTTTCATTTCATATTTTATATATTACAATAATAATAACCAAATTTTCACAAAAATAAATCTCTTCTTATTCTTAAATAAGATCTTACTTTATTTTGTTTTAAATGCATATAAAAAGCCAAAAATTTACAAACACATAAAACATTTTTTATGCTTTACTTTCACAAATTTAATATTTTTTTTATATGGTTCATGGTTTGAAACAAGGAATCAGGAACAAGCAATCATTTTGAGTTCAATATTTTTTTTTTACATAATGCAATAATTCATATGTTAAGACATCTAGATCCAAATAAAATAAACCACTTTTGCTTTATGAGCTTTAGGGTTAATCCATCCATATAAAATGCAAAGACTAAGATCATACATAAGAGTGAAATATCAACTTTTTATATACATATCTCATGTCAAATGCAAAAGCATTGCAATCTAAAAAGAATCAAGTATATCCCATCTCTCACAAGAATTTAGATTGGGCTCATTATATTCACACTTTGAAGCACAAAATTAACATTATTTTTGTAAGTTTGGTGAGACTACATTTTCATCATGTCTAATATATCACCCTAATCAAGGCGGAGAATTGAACTAGTGACTTCACAACAAGGGATGCCTTAATAGAGCACCTGATCACCATCTATCCAAGACCCTATGGACCACAAAATTAGGATTTAATGAAACAAGAATTAATAAATTTAAAGAAAGGGATTTATTCATTTTGATCATTTAAAAACACATTGAAAGATTAGTTTACAATCTTAGATGATATTTCAAATGGGTAAGGTTCAACAATGATCTATTTAATCTACACTATGTTAGACTCATGAGAAAATAAACCTAATGGAACTTGTCCCTTGATTGGCTAAACCATTCATTACATTGGCAATTATTTTATGGTATATTGGCATTGTTATGATCAACTTTAATCGTTCAATTAAATTCACCAAGTAGGGCATGAATCTTTACTTTATAGGTCAATGCTTGGTTTACTATGCAACTAGATCAATGGATTAAAAGCTTGTTTACATCTCACATCATACATGTCATCAAAATGATGTGTAACACAAATTCAAATTCAAGTAGTATTCACATGTAAGGACATTAAATAGCTTTGGTTGAATAATTATAACTAGGATTCTATTTCATACACAACTTAATCATTCCCATTATAACCATAAGTAGGCTTAGGCCTTATTTCAATTTGTTTTCCAACATAATTGGTAAAATAATTATGGGCATTTCTCATTTTATTATGCAAGTAAGACAAAGGTAAAGGAGTTTATCTCCTAAATGAATTAAGCATATTTTTTTTACATCCACATCATTTTCCACACAAAATCAATATTGTGAGTAACAAATTAAGGATTAAAAACATCAAAACCATATTTATATGATCAAATCTTAACATTGTTATGACACAATAATATCAAAGGAAAGGTGGGCACCAATACAATTCAGTTTGTTAATGTATAGTTTGTAAGATTATTTCAATTCAAACAAACTTCTTCCTATTTTCACATGCTATCATTTCCTATAAATATACACTTTAGAGGGGACAAGTACAATAACATATAGAGGGGAAATTTTCGAATCATTCATGCAAGAGTATAGGCCAAGCATTAAT
The DNA here is from genome assembly GCA_000404065.3 of Pinus taeda. Lineage (NCBI taxonomy): Eukaryota > Viridiplantae > Streptophyta > Pinopsida > Pinales > Pinaceae > Pinus > Pinus taeda. Next base: position 21,041 of record APFE031541516.1, on the reverse strand, counting down.
TTCATACAACTTCCTATGCATGATTATGCATGTAGCACCCAACACATATTCATAGATTGCATATTTCGTATACATGACAAGATTACCATGTAACATGTTTTTTTCATTGTTGACTTAAGCTATCTTAAGGGCTATAAATATCCAAGTGATCACTCCCACCTCCCTACAATCCAACCTCACAAAGAGGTTCAAATTTCAGTTGCACCAATCAACATATGCCTTCATAGGCTTTGTTATGAAACCAACTCACAAAAAGAAAGATCAACGTCTTGGAAATCAACCTCTTAGAGGGGGAAACATCCTTTACATTACACAAATGAATAAATCTTGGATGATACAAATGACAAGACCTCCTTTCTATATATAGGAGTCTAAGGGGTCATAATATAATCAAAGACAACATAACAATAATAATGTAAGGGCACAATAATAACAATAGTGGGCTTCTATGGGGCACAATAATAACAATATGGGGACTACATGGGCACAAGAATATAATAAGGGGGTTGTACTAATAATAATAAGGGGTTACAGTAGTAGTATAGGGACCTAACATGCCCTTCTCCTTCAAAAAGTGTTGTCCTTAATGCTTGAGTAGTTCTTGATGCTTCTGTATAAAATTCTCATCCTTCAATGTGGAACCTTCAACGGGTAAGTTCTTCCACTTGATGAGATACTCTGAAATTGAGTGATTTTGTAGTTGTCGACTTCTTGGTTCGGTGAATGCTTTAAGTTCCAATATGATTTTTCCTTCCTTGTCAAGTTTTGGCAATATTGTTGGAACTGGGATCTTCGACAACTTTTGAATGAGTTCCCATCCTGCTTCGCCATTCTTCCATTCATCCCTTGCTTTGTTTATCAAATTTGGTTGGATAATTATACCAACCTCTACCATTTCTTCAATCATATGTTCAATTTCACTCCTTTGGGCATATGGATATCTATAAGGACTGATGTTTGGAGGAACACTTCCTGGAATCAAATGAACAACATGATCATGATCACGAATAAGTGGGAGACCTTTGGGAGTCTTAAATACATTGGAATGATTATCCAAGACTTTTTGGAGATTTGGAGAAATAGATTATTTTGATGTGGGAACCATTAGCGAACATAATTATGCAATTACGCCTTGTTTTTCTTTCTTTAGAAGCTTATTCATTCCATTAGAGTTGATTATCTTTCCTGGTTTCCCTATGATACCACTTAATTCAACTTCCTTTCCTTCCGAAGAAAATTTCATGAAGAGTTCTTGCAAATTAAAAACTATTGTACCCAAGGATTGTAGCCATTGGACTCCTAGTACAACATCAGTACCACCCATTGGAACGGAAGTCATTGGGATATTCAATACATATTCTCCCATGGGTAGCTTGATATTATGGCACTTTCTAGAGCAATTTATGGTTCCTCCACTTACAACCGTCACTTGACACTCTAGTGATGGATATAGGCAGCAATTCAATTCCTTGGTTATCTTACAATGAATAAAATTATGGGTACTACCCGTATCAATCAACACTATTACCTTTTTCTTCTTGATTTGTCCTTCTATATTTATAGTTTGAAGAGTGGTAATTCTGACCAATGCATTACAAGATATGGTCGGATTCATTTCTTCTTTCTCTAGGGTTGGTTCTTGGTGAGTATCCTTTCCTTTTGATGTTTCTTGATACTTTTCTTCCTGATATTTCACTGCTTGAACCTTCTTCTTCTTGATATGTCCTTCTATCTTGAGAGTTTGAGGAATGGTAATTCCTGCCATTGCAATACAAGATATGATCGGATTCATTTTTTCTTTCTCTAGGGTTGGTTCCTGGTGTATATCCTCTTCTTTTGATGTTTCTTGATCATTTTCGTCATTAGGAGGCCTTTCTTGTAGCATCTTTTTCCCACCTTCCTTCAAGTGTTCCATGTCTTCCTTCAAATCTTCCATACCTTTCTTCCAATATGATTTCATACCATTGATATCAGCTTCCATGACATAGATAAAACTATTTATCTTTTTCTTCTCTAGAATATCATTTACCCTTATATTCAATTTTTGAAAGTCCTCAATGTGCTCTATCATTGAACCCTTTTGTTTGATATTTATCAATTGGCTAAAGAAGGTGTTTCTCTTGGTATCCTCATAATGTGCTATCATTTCCTCCATGAAAATTGACCACTTGAGAAGTGGTTTACGAGAACAAAGCCCTTTATACCATAAAAATTGATTCGGTTCTAAATAATTAGATGCAATACATACTTTTTGTAACAGTGGTACACCATGTAGATCAAAATATTTCTCCATATGCAGTATCCAATTTACCAGATCCTTGCCATCAAACTTCCTCATCTCGCTTTTTCTTGATTTTAGGAGCTCGATCTTAAAACGAATGTAACTCTATAATTTCAGATATTTAGGTTTTGAAATTTCAGCCTGTAATAGCCCTCTGAGTCCTCTTTCTAACTCTGCAAGTCTGATTGCAATTGGATTCCTGAAGAAAGATCTATATCCAACCTCTCACGATGGCCTAATTATAGACTAGTTTAGTAGAATGAATTTGTATGACACTCCACGTGTCATTATTTCAACCTTAGGTTCTGAAAATTATACCCAAACAAATTAAATTCCATCCTCTTTCTGTAACTCTTACGCAATTTCAATCTGATGCTTAGAGAGAAAGTTATGACGCTTTTCCCAAGGTCACCTGTTTAGGATGTAATTCGATATTATGCAAAACTCTAATTTCCTCAGATCATATATCCGAAAATATAGCGAGTCAAGATCTAAAATTTGAACCCGAGGTTCAGACCGATTTATTGTCAAATGGGTTTTTTTTTTGTTTTTTTAGCTTCTGAAACTTTGTAGCAAAAACATTATAGCAAAAATTCCATGATGGCCTGTTTTAGATGACATTCTAGAGCTTGCAAAAACCCTAACTTCCTCAAAACATATCTCCAACAATATAGCGAGACAAGATCTGAAATTTGGACCCGAGGTTCAGTGCGATGTTGTCTCAAATGGGTTTTTTGTTTCGCTTCTGAAACATCACAGAAAAAAATTACAGCGAAAATGCCACAGTGACCTATTTGGAGCGGTGAAACCCTAGAATCCAAAGCTCTGCTACCAAATGTTATGAAACCAACTCACAAGAAGATAGAAAAGAAAGACCAAGGCCTTATAAATTAGCCTCTTACAGGGGGCAACCTCCTTTACATTACACAAATGAATAAATCTTGGATTATACAAATTACAAGACCTCCTTTCTATATATAAGAGTCTAAGGGGTCATAATATAATCAAAGTTGACATAACAATAATAATGTAAGGGCACAATAATAACAATAGTGGGCTTCTATGGGGCACATAATAACAATATGGGGACTACATGGGCACAACAATATAATAAGAGGGTTGTACTAATAACAATAAGGGGTTACACTAGTAGTATAGGGACCTAACAAGGTTGTTGGGGTTGATCACCTTCTATTAGGATTTATTTAAGATTAGCAATGTTTGGGTATTCAAAGTACCCCCTTTAGTTTTTTTCAACCTTAGAATTTTTATTTTCACCTTTGACATGATTTATTCATATTGTGCCTATAATTGGATCCCTTTAATAAGTTTCCTTGTTAGTCAAACTAAGGTGTGTGAATAATCAAGGAGTTAGTTATTTGGAAGGGTTCATGTATTCCACTAATTTTAATTTTCCCTTGATATCTATGATAAAAGATAATTACATTTTTCTTCAATCTAATAAAAAATATGAAGCTATCTCAAATTTTTTTAGGTAAAATACATTGAATTGTAAAAAAGAAAAGTAAAGCACAAAATCAACAAATTGATATAAAAGTGTGTGCAATTTAGGAAGCATAGAACAAATTGGAAAATCAATGAAAGCATGAAAATAAATTACTTTATGAAATCCAAGCATGGAAATAAATGCATGAAATAAAGTATCAGAATGAACACTAAACTATGAAAGAATTGAAATACTAATATGCATAAGCTAGTATGCCTTAAGGGAAAGCTAACTAAAATATTGTTTTATAAATTGATCATATATTAGAAGGGCCAACTTAATTCCCTCTACTCCTCGGAGACAATAAGTTCCAATGCTAATATTTTTTTTAATATTGTCCCAACCATAGTTTTTGGAACTTTATATGGGTTCATTGGTCTCTTCCCACTTGAGGACACGATTGATGAATTGAAAAATCCTTTTCATATGATGCATGCTTGTCAAACCAATTCTTGCTAAGATTTTAATGGGAAAAGTGCTTTTATTAGTCCTTATTTTCATCCCCTTTAATAGAGTATTGTTTTTATTTTTGATAGACATCATCACTAACGTCCCATTAGAGTTGCATAGAACGTAAAAATATATTAGAAGGTAATATTACTTCTTTATCATAACCTAAGAAATAAGGGGAAGAGCCTAGTGATATTTTGGGTGCAACTCAATCAATCCATAATGCATAGATTACATTGTGTCAATTACAATGTTAGTTAACCACTATCTTATTTATAACCATAACCAAGTTTATATTTGGTGGACTCTACAACACCATTCCCTTAGGGATAAAGTTAGGTCAGTAATGCATAATGATTTCCTTGTCCAAGGAAAACTTGATGATATTTCTAGATTTGAAATATATTGGATGTCTAACACTAACACATAAGGCACACTAAACTTGGTAATGATTTGTTTTTTTAGAAACTGAACCACCATTGTCCTTTATTTTACTTCAAGGTTATGTTTTGACCACCAATGAAAGTAATTAGTAGATGTTAACACGTACATGTACTTTTTCAAGGAATGCAGGTTGATTTGTCTTATCACATTGAGCCCTTATTGCTCAAAACATTTTTCATGGTAATAGGTTACAAAGGCATCTATAGCCTTCTTCTCTTTCTTTGTGAATGCTTTGCCAATACAAGTTTTGAACATGTGCATCCTTAAAGAGTGTTGGCCAATAATATCCAATCTCTCTATGTGTTATGTGTAGTGGTGTCTCTTAAGATATTTCTAGCCACTAGCCCACCATGTAAATCATTCAAAACTCTCTATATACAATCTATAAAGATATAAGAAACATACCATACTAGTGCTTCTTGAAAATAATCCCATTTGTGAGATTTTAATAAGTGGATTTTATCATTAATAATCATTATCATTTGACATCCAAATGATTAAGACTAGATCCATGTTGTAAGTAGTATTTCAACTCATAATACCATGAAACTATATTCATAGGTACAAAAGAATATTAATTGTTTACATGGAAGTTTCATTCTTCCAACCTATTTTGTTATCTTGATCTTTTTCTTTAGTGACTAACTTGCATAATGCTTACCTTGTAACTATAGTAGCAAGTTTTATATCCAAGTCATACTCACGGATAGTGGTCATCCAATTGACATCCTTTTCACCAAGTTCTTTATGCATGAATAATGATGTTATAGTTGAATGTTGAAGAATCACTTTCATATGAATCTTTGGAACATAAGCTCTAAATAGTTTCATGGATTTGACCACAACATATCATTTGTTTCTTAGCAACTAGGTAATTAAGCTCAACCCCTTCTAGCCTAACACTCATGAAAAAAATTTAAGAACTCAATTCCTTTTTTCTATATTTTTGTGAGCGCCACAAATAAGGAACGATTTGATGTGAAGGTGTATAAGTGGAACTACTTTTGATAATTTGGTTAACTTAAAGCTAGTGTGACAATAATAGTTACCTCAATCTTTTCAAAAGTTGTACTCTCAACTTTAGTCATTTAGAAAACCACATCCTTATTGATCTTGTTTTGTATGGGTTTAGTAATTTCTATGAAATCAATGATTAATTCCTTCACAAAGTTGACAAAGTTGATCTTTACAAAGAATGATTATACCACCTTCTTGTTGTGTGGTTGTACAATCTCCATTATAGCTTCCACGCACTTAGGGTCTAATTGGATATTTTCCTTTAAATAGTTTTTCTTAGATGATAATGAAGACATATTTCTTAGGATTCAAATAAATTATATAATTCTTGCATCTCTCAAATATTTGCTTGAAATGAATTAAACAATTTGAGAGTTTTATAAAAAAATATCATAATATCATACATGTATATGACTACATGCTTGTTAATGAGTCTTTTGTATGTAATGTCCATCACACATTTGAAAGTATTGCCCACATTCATTAGTACAAATAATATTATTTTATAAGCATAAGTTCCCTAATCAATTATGAATGCACTCTTGAGTTTTTTTATTATCTAAAACTAGAACTTGATTTTAGTGAAAGAATTTGTCTAAGAGTGACAACATCTCAAAACTAGTGATTGGGTATAGAATCCACTCCATGGAAGACACAAGTCAGATATTTTTCCTGATGCCCCATTCATATTTCTAAATTTAACATACAACCTCATCTCACCACTCTTCTTCCTAACTAGAACCATATTTGGTAGCCAAGAAGAAATGTCAAACATAAGATATGATTTTTTCATCCAATAGTTTTCTTAACTCCTTTTGGACTAATTGTTTGAGAAAAGGGTGTATTTTTATACATTTCTAGTGAAAAGGTTTTGTATAACCTTAAAAGTTATAATACTCTAAATTATCTTTGTATCATAAACCTTTAGATCTTGATATATCCGTGCAAACACATCATAATATTTCTTGAACAACCTTGTGAATTGCTCCATTTCAACAATGCTACAACAAGAACCAATATTGACAATTTTGGTGTTCTATTTAGCCCCAAGATTGATGACCCTATACTTCATCAAGGAGTTGTTTGTTTCGAAAATGCTTCCCTTAATATATTGGTCCCTCAAGTCAAAAAACTTCTCAAGAGTAACCACATTCTTTGGCATTTTGTTGGTTTTTAAATGAAGGGTTTTATCCTTGAAGTCATTTTAGGCCTTTTCATGTTCTTAATCATCAATGATTATATCCTTGAAGGTATTCTTCATTTGTTAAGAATGCTATGACTTTTTTTTTTATTGAAATGCCTCCATTTCATAATTAAAGACTAATGATGGACCTAAACAAAGTTCAACACCAAACTTCTAGTGAAATATCCATCCAATGGAGACAAATGAGAAGAAACAACAATTAAGTAATATTCTTATATGTTCTATGTGCAAGGAGTAGAATTAGTATTTAAAAATTAAAAATTAGAAATCAAATTTCATGCCTTATCTTGATAGATTATTAAGTGAGGTAAACTATAGTGTATATAACTTATTACTTGCCTCACTATTACCTCAAAGTCACCAAAAACCTTTAAGCACTTAACTTTTAGTGGTATAGCTTTGTTATTCCTAAATCCAAGGATTCATATTTAACAATGTTGTTGATGTAATTAAACTCAAGAGGAAACAATGTTTTTTTTTATTTGAGTTAATGATCACACATCTTACACCTATGGCTTATTTAGACTTGCTACCATGAGAAGTTGACACTTGTTACAAACTACATTCAAGATATTATTATCTCCCTTATTTGAAATTGTACCAATGAAAATTGAGTTTCCAACATGTGCTAATGTGATAGAACCACACTATCCTTCAAGTAGAGAGGGTGGATCAAGAACCTAAGTTCCAAAACCTATCTTAAATAATAGGATAGTTTCATTATTCTTGTAAAGATCCATGATAGTGAACTTTTCTTCTTGTCAGGATCCATGATAGTGAACTTTTGTTCTTATCGAGATCGATGATAGTGAACTTCATTTTCTTCTCTCAACCAATTCTAATTTTATTAAACTATCCTTTCCAAGCCAACCATGAAGGAGACTAGTGAGTTCCAAAGTATCCTTGGATTTTATGTGACCAATCTGTGGTTAGTAATAAATAGTAATCTTATGAGATGTAAACAATAATTATGTCAATAATGTGATTAATCCATGCATCAAAAGAAACTCAAATTGAAACTTATTTTAGTTTACCCATACCATTTACCTCCCACTAAGCTCAAGTGGTTATCTCAATTAGTCATTCCCAATGTTGTTTGGTGTTTTTCTAGTTTTATGCCAACTTGTGTTCCAGTCGAATGTTGTTAGATAAATTGCACCATTTTATGAAGAAAATTTTACTATGGATTCCATCCAAGAATGTGGGAAATCATCCCTTAAGTTTCCCCATGAATATTTTCATGGAAAAGAACATACCTATACACCGCCCCCCCCCCGCCCACCATGCA
>APFE031541516.1:0-12494 GCA_000404065.3 Pinus taeda | reverse complement strand
CCCACCATGCAATTGAATAGTGTGCATACATTATTTGAGAGGCATGGAATTTTTTCCTCCCTTGAAGAAATATATTTATATTCCATATGAGCAATATACATGTTTTGACCCTCAAGGGACTCAGAAAACAAGGCTCAAAGTTATTACAAGGACATACTCATTATGAGTTCAACATTTCACATGTTGGAATTAAACCTGAGTGGGGAGGATAAAAAAATTTATCCCAACTACCTGAGTTACATCCAATAGAAAAAAAGGCATGACATTTAAATATGCACCCAAGTCAATTAATAAATTGTCGAAATTTTGAATAAAATGTTCGCATTATGATACAGGTGATACAGATGTTGTACTTGATGGCAACTCTCTCAGATGACAAATCACAGTTCAGACCCACAAAATGAATAAAAAGAGGTATAAGCAGGTTCCTCATTGACCAAGCCGTGTGTACACACGGGTTCGCAGACCAAAAAGTGTGTATAGCGTACACACGCACTTTCACGAAAGGAAAGGTGCGTACATGTTGGAAAACTTGGTTTTGGTCCGTGGTATTTGGTCCATGGTATTGTGATCCATGGTATTGGTCCAAGGTATCTTGTCCGATGTGTTGACCCCAGGTATTTGGTCAAAGGTATTAATTCTAAGTGGTTTTGGACCATGGTATTGAGTAAGGCCTAAGACTATAAAAGGAGGAGAAGATCATTAGGCAAAGGCACTCATGAATTGAATATCTAATGAAGAGCAAGATCTAGATTACAGGGTATTGGGTTATGATGCATAGCTAGATCTGAATCAAGGATGAACTTGAGCGCTTGATGAAGGATAAATTCTATTTCTGGGTCAAGATCTTAAAGCTTGAAGAGAAGTATCTTTGTGTGGTTTTTGATCTTTTATCTTAATAGTTGGCACACGTCGTAATCTGTAAATATGATGATCTGTGTATAACTGATGTCTGAATAATTGTAAAGGTTAAATCATCATTTACAGATCTATACGCATGTTCATTATAGCGAAGGCATGTATACACACCGGTTCGACAATTCAAAAGTGTGTATACGCAGGTTTGCCTTGATACAAGTGCATATGCATGCAGGTTTGTCACATTGAAGTAGCGTACACCTCATAAAATATGCTTTAGCTACTTCTGATTGTTGTTGCAGTGTTCTAGGTTCTGGCTTGGGTTCTGGTTACTGTATTCTGGTTACAGCATTCAGAGAAGTGATTGTTTGATTCAGTTTTGGTTGGTGCAAAGGAGATTGGTTGATTAATGTTATTGATGGATCCAGTCTGAAAATTAATAAAACATGGTCCCTGTAAGAAAAGAGAAGGTTGTAGCCTTCTGTAGCCCTGCACCTACGTACTAGTAAACACAACAGCTAGTACAAGAGTTAGGGGGTTGTAGCTCCCTTCTAGGAGAAGCTGGAGAATGAGAGAAGGATGTAGCCTTCTGCAGGTAGAAGCCTGCGTACTGGTATAAGTCTGCACTAGTACAAAAATTGTAAAAAGAAGTTTCTTATTAAAAGAAGATAGATACGATTGCAGCAGGTGGTTTTCACTCACATTGGGTTTCCACCTTATATATTGTGTTCATGTGTGTGATTGTCTCTTCTGTTTTACTGCTCCTGTTAATGAAGTTCGTATGCATTGATTAAAGATCAAAATATAATGGATTAACTGAATCATAAGTTTACTGGATATACGCTAGTTGCATTAAACACAGTTGCGTATACACGCTGGTTCCCTTAACTAAAGTAGCGTATATGAATCAGAGTATGAAATGAAAAAGTTTTATTGATTTGCTAATACTAATTCACCCCCCCCTCTCAGTATTATTTCCAAAAATTGGTATCAGAGCAGGTCTTTCAGAAGAATCTTGATCGCTTGAAGGAAGATCTATCATCATGAGTAACTACGAAAGAGAGGGATCCATTAGACCACCAATCTTTGATAGGAGAAACTTTGTTTGTTGGAAGGTAAGAACTACAACCTATCTTCAATCTCTTGGAATAGATGTCTGGGAAATCGTGGAAGGAGGATATACATTTCCATCAGCAATTCCTAAAGATACAGTAGGTAAAAAGCAATATGAAACCAATGCCAAGGCTGTCAATACATTATTGGGGAGTCTGTCACAATCAGAATTTGTCAAAGTTATGCAGCTCAAAACTGCCAAAGAAATATTAGACAAGATCGTTCTAAGCTATGAAGGAGACAATCAAGTAAAACGTGTAAAACTACAATCTCTCAGAATTCAATATGAAACTCTCAAAATGCACAATGATGAAAGTATAGCTAATTACTTCTTACATATAGATGAGATTGTTAATTGCATGAAGAAATTGGGTGAAGAGATAAAAGAAGTTACTTTAGTTGAAAAGGTTTTAAGATCCTTGTCTACTAAGTTTGAATCAAAAGTATTTTCCATAGAAGAAAAGCAAGATCTTCAGACTATTACTATGACACAATTGCACGGAATCTTAACTGCTTTTGAAATGAGGAAAGGAGGTCCATCAGAGAAGCTGCATTCAAAGCTTCAGGAAGAGAAGAATTCCATGAATCAGGACATATTTCAAAAGGAGAAGAAGAGGCAAACTTCTTCAAGAACCTTCAATGGGGTTCCGGGAGATTCAGAGGTAAACTACCTTTCAAATTCTTTGCTTGTGGAAGAGTCGGTCATTATGCTTCCAAATGTCCTCATAAAGATAACCTTGATAAAGGTAAGGAATCAACAAAATGGAACAGAAAACAAAGTGTAAGTAAAAAGAGCTATTATACTCATGAAGAGAGTGATGGTTTATCAAATAGTGATGAAGATGAAAATAGTAATGACTATAGACTTCTAATGGCTTTTGAAGATGATGATTTCTTGGATGCTTTAGATGAAGATGACCTTTATGAAGAAATCTCTAAACTCAAAGTCTGTTTAGAAGAAAATAATATGATTATAGATACTCTGACATTCCAACTTGCTGAAAGAGAAAAACACAATGAAAAATTGGAATGTGAAATTGTGGGTCTGAGAAAGGATATTGAGAAAACAAAAGCTCTCAATCTTAGATTTGCTAAACGATCAGAAACATTAAATGAAACTATCAAAGTACAGCGTTCTCCTCTGATAAAGACAAGTCTTAGATATACTGAAGAAACATTTCAATCACAGAAGTCGTCAACCTCCACTAAAAGCTATCTCGATGCAGCAAAGCGTAGTAAACATTTTGACAATCGTCAGCAAAGGCATAAAGAAGACCACCAGGTAAATCAGGATCAATTTACTTCAAGTATGAACAGAAGCTATAAACCTCAGGTAAATCATACTCAATCTAATTCAAGAATGAATATCAATAGAAACTACAATCACCAGGTCAGTAGATTCGATAATCGCAGGAACTTCTTTAATGGCCAATGTGTCTCATGTCATAATTTTGGACACAAAGTTGCTCAATGTGTTTCTTACAAGACAATCATGACTAGAGAAGCACAAAATCAAAGGAATGTGATAGGGATCATGAAACGGACTTACAATAACTTTTCTCTTCTTAAAAATGAAATAGAATGCTCCATCTGCAACAACTTCGGTCATGAAGAATCTGAATGCAGGAGTAAATTTCGTCAAACATCTCAGAAGTAGCACACTTCATTAAGTCCCAAAATATGGAAAAAGAAAGAGCCACAACTAGAAATATGTGGTATAGCCTTGTATGCAGAAGGACAAGAAAATCAGTGGTATATCGACAGTGGATGCTCAAAACATATGACAGGTGACAAAGAAAAACTTCAGTCATATAATGCCTTAGAAAAGGAAAAGAAGGTCTCATTTGGAAATGACACTCCTAATGTCATAAAAGGCAAAGGCTTTGTTCTCTTAAAAGAAAAGGTTAAAGCTAAGAATGTTATGTATGTTGATGGTCTTAAGCATAACCTATTAAGTGTCAGTCAAATGTGTGATCAAGGAAATGAAGTAGTATTTCGATCAAATGGTTGTGTTGTTCATGAGCTTGATACAGGAGAAAGAGTGATCAAAGGTGTAAGAACTCCAAACAACTTGTACATACTCAAGGGAGGACAACAACAGTGCTATCTAAGCAAAAATGATGAACACTGGCTATGGCACAGAAGGCTGGGGCATCTAAGCTTCCTTCAAATAAGAAAAGCATATAGATACTAGGCTATTCGCGATCTTCTGGATATCAACATTCCAGAAAATACAATATGCAAATCATGTCAATTTGGTAAGCAAACCAGAGCACATTTCCTTGAAAAGTAAGGATCAACTAGTAAGCCTCTTGAACTTGTTCATACTAATTTATGTGGACCATCAAGGAAAAAGTCACCTCGTGGAGAAGAATATTTTATATTGTTCATTGACAATTTTTCCAGAATGTGTTGGATAGGACTTCTAAAGCATAAAGATGAAGCATTTGAAAAGTTCAAAGCCTTTAAAGCTTTAGTTGAAAATGAATCAGGTCGCAAAATCAAATGCCTCAGATCTGATAAAGGAGGGGAATTTACCTCAGATGAATTCTTCAACTTTTGTGAAGAACATGGAATAAAAAGGGAATTCTCCACTGCAAGGACACCTCAGCAAAATGGAGTGGTAGAAAGGATGAACATAACTATTCAACAAATGGCTTGTCTATGCTAGATGAGTCTAGAACTCCTGCAACCTTCTGGGGTGAAGTTGCATTCGCTGTCGTCACTATTCTCAACAAAACAAATGTTTGGGTAAATAGCACTCAAACTCCTCATGAACTTTGGTATGGTAAGACTCCTATTGTAAGATACTTCAAAGTTTTTGGAAGCAAATGCTACATCAAAAGGACTGATGAAAAACTTGGTAAGTTTGAACCCAGAGCAGATGAAGGTATTCTCCTTGGTTACTCTTCCCGAAGTAAAGGATATAAATGTTATAATAAAAGACTTGGGAAATTTATTGAGAGTATTGATGTTGTGGTTGATGAAACATGCAAAAATCCAAGGCAAATAAAAACCGAAGAGCATGAGAAGATGAGGATTATCCTTCCACATCAAATCAGAGTAATTCTAAAGAAGAATCCAATGAAGCACCAGAAGAACAGATAACGGCAGAAGAAAAGACTCCATCCAGGTATGTTCAGAAAAAATCATCTAGATACTCAAATTTTGGGACAAAAAGAGGCAGGTGTGCAGACAAGAAGAACTATTACAAAATCCTCAAGCTATTTAGCATTGCTTTCCTCCATCGAACCTCAGAATGTAAATGAAGCATGCAAAGATGAATGTTGGGTCAAGGCCATGAATGAAGAGCTTGAGCAGATTGAAAAGAATAATACTTGGGATTTAGTTCCTAGACCTCATGATAAGAATATCATAGGAACCAAATGGATATTCAAAAACAAGCTGAATGAAAATGGAGAAGTTATTCGAAACAAGGCTAGACTTGTTTGTAAAGGGTATGCTCAACATGAAGGTATAGATTTTGAAGAAACTTTTGCACCTGTTGCAAGACTTGAAGCCATAATAATGTTCCTTGCTCTTTCTAATTTTTAGAAATTCAAAGTATACCAAATGGATGTAAACTCTGCTTTTCTTAATGGGGACTGAGAAGAAGAAGTATATATTGAGCAACCAGATGGATTCATTCTCGGAAATGATCCAAAACTTGTATGCAGACTCAAAAAGGCTCTCTATGGTCTAAAACAAGCTCCAAGGGCATGGTATTACCATCTTGAGAAATATCTCCATCAATAAGGTTTCTCAAAAGGATCAGCTGATAGCAATCTATATATAAATATTGACAATAACATATTGCTAATACTTGTTGTGTATGTTGATGATATCATTTTTGGTAGCAATGAAGAAGCCATGAGTCAAAACTTTGCTTTGGTAATGCAGCAAGAATTTGAAATGTCCCTGCTTGGTGAGCTCACATATTTTCTTGGTCTACAAGTTCAACAAAAGAAAGATGGTATTTTTCTGTCACAAACTAAGTATCTCAAGCAGAACTTGAAAAAATACAGCATGGAAGATTATAAACCAGTATGTACCCCTATGGTAATAGGATGCAGTCTTAGCTCAAATGATGAATCAACAGCAATACATCAACCAACCTACAGATCCATGATTGGTGGCTTGCTTTATCTAACAGGTACCCGACCGGGCATCACGCATGCAGTAGGAATAGTTGGAAGATTCCAAGCAAATCCAAAGGAATCACATCTTCAAGCAGTCAAAAGGATATTCAAATATCTTCAAGGAACACAGAATTTTGGTTTATGGTATCCCAGAGATACAGATCTTACACTTCATGCATATACTGATGCAAATTGGGCAGGAAGCGTTGATGACAGAAAAAACACTAGTGGTGGTGCATTCTATATGGGTTCCAGATTAGTGTCTTGGTTCAGCAAGAAAGAAAGCTCAATTGCATTATCTATAGATGAAGCAGAATATGTGGCCATTGCATCTTGCTGCACACAACTCCTTTGGATGATGCAAACATTGCAAGACATACAGATCACATGTACTCCATCCATTCCCATTTTATGTGATAATACAAGTGCCATTAGTATTTCAAAGAATCCAGTCATTCATTCCAAGACCAATCACATACCCATTAAATATCATTTTCTACGTGAACAAGTGCTTGAACAAAAGGTCAAATTGGAGTATGTTCCCTCCAAAGAACAGGTTGTTGATATATTTACCAAACCACTGCCCAGAGAGACATTCGAATATCTCAGACAGAAGCTGGGAGTAGTTGATGCATTATCCTGCTATTAAAATTTATCTGTTACAGAGAAATGTGGTTATACGTGAGTTTCATGAAGCATAGTCGCATACATACGCTGGTTTCGGTGGAGATAGCCGTGTATCTGTTAGTCTGAAGAAATGGGCTAGACTCAGGATGAAAGGAGTATGATATGGGTCTGTCTGTAATCATCTGGCACAGGTTCAGGGGGAGCATATACTTCTAATAATGCATTGTTAGCATTATCTTAGAAGATCTTGGTACAAATTCATAGTTGTTTGATTCAAGTAGAACAAGCTCAGGAGAGAACATGGTTGCTGGTCTCAATGTTGATTGATAGATGCTACTGATGATTATCATGGTCTTGTTTCAGATGTTTGGTCTCTATTTTATATGTCATGTATATCTTTCAATGTAAAGGTCATATTTTTTTACCCCACTATGCATGGGATGGATGATGTAATGTTCTTGTTTGACATGTATAATCAATTGGTATATCCCCACTTGGTTAGGTGGATGCTTCAAACTTGGTATATCCCCACTTGGTTGGGAGATGGATGTATGTATGAGTCTTTGGTGATGTATGTATAGTCATGTTATCTTTTTGCAGACCTTGCTTATGCTCAGGGGGAGCATGGACTCAATCATAGGAGCTCAATCAGCACTTCATCATATCATAGATTTCAGTAGGTACTTAGGGGGAGCATGACCCTTTGCCCTTGATGACAAAGGGGGAGAGTGACTAGTGTTGTTGTTGCCGTCAATTCCAAAGGGGGAGATTGTTGGAATTATGATACAAGTGATACAAGTGTTGTACTTGATGGAAACTCTCTCATATGACAAATCATAGTTCAGACCCACAAAATGAAGAAAAAGAGGTATACGCAGGTTCCTCATTGACCAAACCGCGTGTACACGCGGGTTCGCAGACCAAAAGGCATGTATGGCGTACACATGCACTTTCACGAAAGGAAAGGTGCGTACATGTTGGAAAACTTGGTTTTTTTCCATGATATTTAGTCCATGGTATTGTGATCCATGGTATTGGTCCAAGGTATCTTGTCCGACGTGTTGACCCCAAGCATTTGGTAAAAGGTATTAATTCTAAGTGGTTTTGGACCATGGTATTGAGTAAGGCCTAAGACTATAAAAGGAGGAGAAGATCATTAGGCAAAGGCACTCATGAACTGAATATCTAATGAAGAGAAAGATCTAGATTATAGGTTATTGAGTGATGATGCACAGTTGGATCTGAATCAAGGATGAACCTGAGCGCTTGATGAAGGATAAGTTCTATTTATGGGTAAAGATCTTAAAGCTTGAATAGAAGTATCTTTGTGTGGTTTTTCATCTTTTATCTTAATAATTGGCACATCTCGTAATCTGTAAATATGATGATCTGGGTATAACTGATGTCTGAATAATTATAAAGGTTAAATCATCATTTACAAATCTATACGCAGGTTCATTATAGCAAAGGCATGTATACACGTCGGTTCGACAATTCAAAAGTGCGTATACGCAGGTTTGCCTTGATACAAGTGCGTATGCAAGTAGGTTCGTCACATTGAAGTAGCGTACACCTCATAAAATATGCTTTAGCTACTTCTGATTGTTGTTGCAGTGTTCTGGGTTCTGGCTTGGGTTTTGGTTAGTGTATTTTGGTTATAGCATTCAGAGAAGTGATTGTTTGATTCAGTTTTGGTTGGTGCAAAGGAGATTGGTTGATATAGATATATTTGATGGTTGATTGATGTTATTGATGGATCTAGTCTGAAAATTAATGAAACATGGTCCCTATAAGAAAATAGAAGGTTGTATCCTTTTGTAGCCCTGCACCTACGTACTAGTAAACACAACAGCTAGTAAAAGAGCTAGGGGGTTGTAGCTCCCTTCCAGGAGAAGCTGAAGAACGAGAGAAAGTTGTAGCCTTCTACAGGTAGAATTTTGCGTACTGGTATAAGTCTACACCAGTACAAAAATTGTAAAAAGAATTTTCTTATTAAAAGAAGATAGAGACGATTGCAGCAGGTGGTTTTCACCCACATTGGGTTTCCACTTTATATCTTGTGTTCATGTGTGTGATTGTCTATTCTGTTTCACTTCTCCTATTTACTGTTTATATGGTTAATGAAGTTTTGATGCACTAATTAAAGATCAAAATATAATGGATTAACTGAATCATAAGTTTATTGGATATACGCTAGTTGCATTAAACACAATTGCGTATACATGCGGGTTCCCTTAACTAAAGTAGTGTATATGAATCAGAGTATGAAATGAAAAAGTTTTATTGATTTGCTAATACTAATTCACCCTCCCCCTATCAGTATTATTTCCAACATAAAATTCCAGAAATTAGAAAAAAAATGATATCTAAACCTCTTCAAGATTGTTGTGTTCATTTGTGCATTCTTCTTTGTTGTAGTTAGATTATTTGATAGATCTTAAACAATAACTCTCATTATTGGCTAACATCAAGTAAATCATGAAATGAAATGTTAGCTTTGATATACTTAATATCATCCATTATAATATCATCAATTTCAAATTTAGAAGAAGGATGATAATAAAAATGGGTGGAATTAAGTGCTTCGATTTGGTAGTCGAGGAAATGGGAGGACTAGTAGATGAAACGTTATGTTTTCTCCATAGATTATATTCTATATATACATATATGACACGAATATATGTTGCAACATCCCCTTCTTCTTTATCTTCATTATTTGTTTCATATGTGGGAACACATTTGAGAATACCATTGTTAGTTCACTTTATTCCTCTACTTCTTCTACAACTTCATATGCAACTAAAGATTGTTGGTATTCAATACAAATGTGATCAATGACATTAGAGAATTTTAGGCGTGTCTTATATAAATGTTATGTTTGGTGGACCTGATATATATGTTCGATGGGAATGTCATTGAATTCTATGAAATTATTGTCAACAATAATTTTTAGTGGCTTTGAAACCACCCTTACTTTAGACTTCTTAAAAGATTTGGAAGTCCTTTATCTAGATATTATTGCTCCTACTTTCTTCTATAGGCCCATTATGTCATTAGATATATTTTGAATCACTCACTACAAACTATCCATATCCACATTATATCCTTCACTTTATATTTGTTACTAAACTTTGTCACTACTGAACTTTTCCTCTATGTTGTAGCAAGTGAATTCTTTTTCTTTATCAAATTTGGGTTACCTTTCAATATTGACATTTCCTTTTCTACCTTACAAGTTTCTTCAAAGGAACCAACGAAAGTATATTTGCTTGCTATTTTTTAAAACATGGAATGGAGCTTGGAATTGTTGTGCAATAGTGTTACAATTATATGTCTTTATTAGATCTTGATGCTCCTAGGATTTGTTAAGTAAAGTGACGCATCTCCATTTGACATTTTTTATTCATTCCTTCAGATTTATTTTGATTCTTGATACTTGCAAATTAAAACCATCAATTTTTTCCCAAGATTATAGGGGATATTTGAATTCAATAAGGGAAGGTTACATTCATATGCTCATACTTTCTTTAAACCATAGGCTAGGCTCATAGTAACACCATAAATCAAGAGATTGCTAATTTCCTTGTGAATATGCTAGCATCTTGTCTAAACGGTAGTAGGTTACACTTGTAATATCGAACATGAGGAGGATTGAATGCTTCACATTGATTCTTTTGTGTGCAATGCAAGGTATTAATATTTGAAAGCCGATGAAATATTGAACCCATAATGCATTCACTCTAATCTTGTAGATTCTTTAATTTTTTCCATAATATTAGCAATATGACCAATTCATAGTGAAGCATAGCTCATAATGGCATTTCTAAGATCCAGAGGCATATAAGTCCATCATGGTTATAGTTCTATAATTTCATCACAAGTATGGTAGTTTCATGGGTCTAGCGAACATGTTAAAATTCCAATATCATGTCATATATGAAAAAAAAATCGATGTTGGTGATAAAGAAACCTTCAAATCATATTGTCAATGAACTTTTTGGCTATTGTAGCTAACTTTGATAATGATTATGGACTTGTGATCCATGAAAAATAAATATTAAAAAGGAAAGTTAAACTTAACTTTTCAAGACCCCGATGGGGGGTTTCAAATGATGGGAATTCAAAAAACGTGGTGAGGACCCTCCACCCTACGTCCTCTTTGTGACATTGGCAAAGGGATCACCTAGCAAGTGGGTTGCATGTGGTAATTCATGGTGCATCACTTTAGTATGTATTGCAACTTGATGGCATTAACAAAAACCTCAATGGTTGTGCTCTAGAGGTATGTACAATGGCTCAAACAACGATGGTTGGCTACTTAGTGGTATTTACGTGTAAAGATGAGAGTTAGGATTCTTTTGGATTCAACCTCAGAGGTGCACCCCTTCTCGTTGAGGTCATGTCTAAGCATTGAAGATGATAAGGGAGTATGTGAGGCGACTAATAGTGTAAACATGTGCAAGAGAGAGTGTCTAAGAAGTGGTGAGGTACAATGCTAACCTTGGTGCATGGGCATCATTTATGGTGGTCATATGGGTAAACCACACTAGACTCAAATAATCTAGTTTTGGATATTGTTTTTCTTTGGTTGTTTGGATTTTGTGGTGCGCTTGGAAAGAGGGTGTTTCAAGTTTGAGTCTTGTAGGAGGGTGTTGTAGTGAGCTCTTCTTGAGGAAATTGAGGAAGGGTGGTTGTTGTGCGTAGAAATGACAAAGCTTTAGATCTTTATTGAAGCAGTCGATTAGTACTTGTAAGAAAAAGGTCCATTATTTATTAAGTTGCGAGTTCTTTTCTTCCCTAACGTCCTTCTTGTTTTGTGCAAGGGGAAACGTAAGCCTCCTTTTGGCTAGGTGCGAAGTGTTATGTGTGACTTCTGGTCTAGATTCCCCATTTATGGCTAGTCAAATTTCGACCGACCTACAGAGTGGGGTGGGGGTCATTGGACATTCGCTCACACTTCGTTCGGTGGGCTAACCTGTGACGACTTAATTAGATTAAGAGTATGTTTTTGTGAGGATTCCTTGGGCGCAAGTGTACCCTAGTGAAAGGTTTAGTTGTAATTTGTCTCATTAGAGGAGGATTGTTGGGATGAATATGCAAGAGTTCAATGCCACCAACTGCCTCAGGAGTGAGGACTTGGGGAGATAGTGGATCTATTGTTTCCCTTTTCCCTTCCTCTATAGATGGTAGTAACCCCTCTTAGGATGAAATGGTTCACATACTCCATCAACTACACAATTCGATATTCCAACTTGACCAGGCATGCCAAGATGACCATAACGACATCCTAGACTTCATGGAACACCCGCAATAGAATTTGTGGCAAATGCATGACAAATTGGGGGGGCTTTAGCGAGGGCAGAGGCAATTTCAGGAGCAACATGACCTGTTCGAAACCCAAATTTCTCACATGGAGGGACACGTCCATTGCAAATTCAAACCCTCGTCTCCTCTGGGTTTAGCTATAGAACATCTAGTTCTCGTAAATTCAGATGATAATTGATGTGTGTCGGTCATTTTTTTTGTTTTGGCATGTAGGTTTTAACCCCGTACAGAAATTACCTACATACGAATTCTAAATCACAGGAAAAATAAAAATGCGAGAGCATAACACATAAAACACATATACACAGAGATTTCCCATTGGATCCCAAAACCAAGACTACCAACTTGATTTTTCATTATTTTCCTTTCAATGTTATAATACATATTTATACATGTCGAAGCATCCAATACCATGGACCGAAAAACCATCGC
>APFE031541509.1:0-20437 GCA_000404065.3 Pinus taeda | reverse complement strand
TTAATGAGAGGTAGATTTTTACATTTTTCCCATATGTTTTTAGGTTTTCATGTTACTATAATTTGAAAAGATATGGTATATATACATATTCAAGAATAAAATTAGTTTCTTTATGGTATAATGACCTAGCTAATACTAGGTCAACCAACTAGTATGCTTATTTTAAAGTTTACAAGGCAAGTCAGCACAACAATACTTATAAGCAATCAACAACACAACCATATTTAACAAGGTATTATAGATGTTAGAGATCGAACAAAACAAACATATATTCAAGAATTTGTGCAGCTCACAAGAACACTCTACACTTCATCATTAATAATCAAGAATATATGTAGTTTACATGCAAGTAGGAGAGTTAGAACAACCACGTAGAATGTAGAAACTAATCCGTAAACTAAGTCTCACACACAACTAATGAAGGAACTCTCTCCAATAATAATTTCTCCATTAATTTCAACACTCCCCTTTAAGGGAGAAAGGGTTGACTAGTACTCGTAGCATCTCCATTAATAACTTAGATTTAATTCTTCCAAGGGAGTTAGTAAAAATGTCTACAACATTATCACAAGTATTACAATATTGAATATAAAACTCCTTTGACTGAACCTTCTCTCTAACAAAGTGAAATTTGAAACTCCCCTTTATGGAGAAAGGGTCGATTAGTACTCCTAACATCTCCCTAGATAACTTAAATTTAATTTTTCCTTTGACTGAAATTTCTCTCTAACAAAGTGAAAATGCGTATCAATATACTTTGTGTTTTTATGAAACACTCGATTGTTTGTAGGTTTGATCAAGCTCTGTTCATCTGATAATTCTTGCATATTTTGCTCTTCTTTGGAATCATGGAGAAGTCTCCTCAACCAAACTTCTTCACAGCACACATTGCATGATACTTGGCTTCTACTAAAGACAAGCATACAATGTTCTACTTTTTGTTGCTCCATGCAATGACCCCAGAAACAATGCTGAATGCATAACCTTTTATTGATCATCAGTCATCTAGTTTTCTGGCCCAGTATGAATTTGAAAAACCTGTCACTCTAACATCAAATGAATTAGTATATTTAATACCAATGTGTAAGGTTCCTTGAGGATAGCTTAAGACGCCTTTCGTTTCAACCCAATGGGTCTTAAGACTCTTTGAAATGAATTCACTGAAGACACTGACTGCAAAACCCAAATCCGACCTAGTTAAGGTCAAGTAAATTAATGAATAATTATCTCCAAATCCATTAAACTTATCTAGAATGGGATCTAGAATTCTTATCATGAAAGAGTTATCCATTCCCATTCACTGATGGGATTTTATTTGGAAAGAACCTCATCTCTTGGTGTCCCCTTTTCCAAACGTTTTATATTAGCTTTATTTATTTAAGCATAAAGCATTTACTTTCATTGTTACACCTTGGACCTAGCTTTTCTTAGCTTAGGTTAGTAGAGCATATAATGGAGGGGGTTACATACTCCTGCCCTTAAATTTACATCGTCCTCGGTGTATTACTACATCTTACAATATTCTTTCCTTTGTTCACACATAGTTTTTTCTGAATTTATAAATTCCCACAGCCTCGCCATCTCATGCACCTCTTCCTATATATATATATATCGGTTACAAAAGAGTTTTACCCACACATCTCCCTCCATTGCAACTGGTAGCATTTGTTTCAATCAATTTTGCGAGAGATTTTAGACATAGAAACTCAACTTTGTTTACCATAGTTAATATCTTAACTTGATTTACAATACTACTATTTGGGCAACTATGGGTTATGTTTCCCACCTTTTAAATATAATTCCTCGTGTTCATTGTGTTTCAAGAAATTCATGTTCTTTCCTTACATTCTTCTAATTCTTTTGTGTTATTGTCAACCACTTACTTCCTGAAATTCCCCTGCATTAGTCACAACAAGTAAAAATAGCACATTTGACTAATCAACATGTATAAAATATCATATCACATTAGCAAAAACATAACCATCAAAATCATATGTACCATCAATTATAGATAACCTATAATCGACGTAGATCAAAATCATAATCACATTCATAGACAACTTAAATAAAATATTGATACTTATCCTTGAATCACTTCTTAGCTTCTTTTTTCAGTACGCACTCTGAGTCGATTGCCATAGCAGACAATCACCTAGTGGCTTTTCTTCTATCATGTGCACCCACACATAGTGTGCATTACACACACACAACTATACATGTAATATATCATCATGCAATACATGCATCCATACCAGTACCATATATATTGTTTGTACACATTATGACCTGTACATGTGTACCTAATTTCAATGTCCATAGAATGAAATATCCTTCATCCACACGTTTTCAACCATGCTAGTATTATGCCAAATATTCCTTTAATTTTTCATATTACCTTTAGGCAATTTTGACTAAACCATGCTCGGTTTGGCGATAGGAAATTAAGGAATTTCATGGTCTTGTTCAATTTCTATTATTCGAGCATAAGTAAATAAATTTTTTTATGTGAATGTATTTAGGTGCTTTTATTTATCTAATCCCTTTCATGTGTTTTGTGGCTGCAGAATAATTTCATCAAACTCATTAATACTACAACATTATCATACCAATAACTTTGAGTTTTGGAATTTACTTGGTCGCTAAAACGGGTCTTAATGACCTCTGCCAAATCATAAAGTAAGCATTTAATATAGTATGACTTTCAGTATTATACTTGAGGTTTAATAGCAACTTTTAGCCTTGTTGTTAAGAAAATAATTATTTGGTACTCAAAAGTACTTTACACATAAACTAATCATGTCATATGATTTACTATTGTTCTATTTACACTTCTTCCTACACCTTGTTGGCCATGAATACTTTAGTGTATGTTCAAAACCAATTGAACAATAAATATGAAAATAGATACATCTCCCATACATGAGTTATAAATGAAGGTTACCATACTCTTAATTCCACATGCTCCAAGTTTTCTAGGTACTATGCCTACCAAGTTGTGAACCTAAGTTATTCACATTTTACACTTCATCTTAAACATTAAATCATTGCTGGAAACAAAATAATATAACTCATTTATCAATTATCAAATGAATTCTTTCATCGTTTAGGAAATATTTTTTATGTTGTCCTATTCAGAACCAACAACACTATTAAGGCAATCTAGCCAGCAAACTTCTTCAAGATTTTTTGATAGTGGTATAAAATGTACATTTCATATTATATGCTTGAGTACAACCATCCTGATTAATAGTCCCACCTAACCATCCAATATGGTTAAAGCATCCTATTGATTCAACAACGAGTTGTTGCACAGTTTATTATTCTTCCTTCTAGAGCCATTTTTATATATCACTCCTTTGGTGCATGTATTATTTTATTAGCATAAGATCCTTAGATCTGCATGACTATTTTAATGCGAAACATTTTGGCTTTATCAAGAATTTTTTAATTAATTCAGATAGTCATGCTCCAAACCTAGCGTACTTCTTACTAGTCATTAGACTACAACTGGATTGCTCTATTTTTAATTGAAGTGCATAAACACCACCATATCCAATCTATTTTTGATATAAATTTTATAAATACATACAAATTATTTTAATATTATCACTTCCCATATGAAGTACCTTTGTAATATCTAGCATCTTTTTCTTGTTGCATCTTGGAAAGACATATTGTAAGATATCAGTGGAACTCCATCCATATTTGAATGGGTATGCAAATCAAGGTTGTGAATTTTGTGGTTGCATGCTTTGAGTTGACACATTGGAGTTTGATTCAAATCAATAATGTTGCCTTGAACTTGTATTTAATATTGTCTTACTAATATTAATCGCACGCATTAGGAGAAGGTTTCAAAATTCCATTACATATTGTTACTTTTGGGTGATAGTCCCATTGACCTACTTATGGAGGTCATACCATTATTAATGCATGATTTCTTCATGCATACAATAAGTTGTATTGCATGTGTGCATACTCTTCACCACTTTGACGCTAGTTCCATCTAGATTTGAACATAAAATTTGTGCTTCTTATTTATGTTAGCTACAATTATTTAGATATTGTTTTACTCAAAGAAACCCATAGGTCCAAACTATGCATGTCCAATGAAATATGTATATGTTACTTAATATAATAACCTGGAAAAATTACATTCCATTTAAGAAAAGATATGTAAAATACACACATTCAAGTTTATAATCAAACTCATCACTAATACAAATCAACATACCAAACAAAAGCATTTATTGGCAAAACACTTAGTAAACATACTTAAGAAAATTCAAATGCAATGGAATATAAAATTTAAACACATACATTAACAAACAAACATTGACAAAGGCACATGCAAATACAAAGATACATCAACAAGCATTGGAAAAACAAATTCTCACATCTATATGCAATTTCAAACAACACACGAAATACAAATATAGATAAGGAAATACACAATTTTAAATTTTTAAATATTAAACACAAAATACAAATGCAAATAGAATATGATAAAACGATAAAACTTAAGAAAATATATGTAAAATATACACATTCAAGTTTATAATAGAATTCATGGCTAATAAAAATCAACATAAGAAACACAAGCATTTATTGGAAAAACACTTAGTAAACATACTTAAGCAATTTCAAATGCAATGGAATAGAAAATTTAAACACATACATTAACAAACAAACATTGACAAAACCACATAGACATACAAATATACATCAACAAACATTGACGAAAGAAATTCTCACATGTATATGCAATTTCAAACAACACAGAACAAATATAACATTCTAAATTTTGAAATATTAAACACAAAATACAAATTCTAATAGAATACAATAAAAAGGTAACATTTAAGAAAATATATGTAAAATACACACATTCAAGTTTATATTAGAATTCATTGCTAATATAAATCAACATAACAAAAACAAGCATTTATTGGAAAAACACTTAGTAAACATACTTAAGCAATTTCAAATGCAATGGAATATAAAATTTAAACACATACATTAACAAACAAACATTGACAAAACCACATATACATACAAAGATACATCATTGACAAAACAAATGCTCACATGTATATGCAATTTCAAACAACACACAAGCTACAAATTTAAATAAGCAAATATACAATTCTAAAATTTTAAATATTTAACCCAAAATACAAATTCAAATAGAAAAACACATATTATACAATTCCAAAGTCAATACAAAAAAAGCAACTTAGAAATGCAAATGCAACATTAAATAAGTAAACAAACAATATACAATGTAAAAACATACAATTTATATAAAAAATCAAATTTACACTATGAAGTTAATTACAATCAGAATTCAATACTACAAAAACACAATTTCAATTTCAAGCTAGATACAATACAAATATTCAGAAATAAACATTCACACACACACACACACACACACACACACGCACACACACACACACATATATATATATGCAATTTCCAGTAAAGAAAAACATACAAAGTACAATTTCAAATAAACAAGCAAGCAATATACAAATTGAAATAAACACACAACGTACAATTTCAAATAAGTAATTCACAAAAATTTAAAAACATACATTAGAAAATAAGCATTCAGAAAACACACTACACATACAAACATTGAAAAGCAAAATTCTTACATGTATATTCCATTTCAAAAAACAAATGAAATAGAAATTTAATAAGAAATCATACAATTTTAATCTTTTAAATATTAGACACAAAATACAATTCAAGGGTTAACATTTATCTCAAATGTAGTTTTGTCTTTTCTACCCTTTAATTAAATTGATTAATTTAAAAAAAAAATGTTATATCAACATGAATTATGGTACTTGTAATGATTTTTTTTATTGAGCTAATAATCATTTTTATGATCTTCCGGATCACACTAGGTGCAAGAAGAGAGCATACTCAAGAAATTATTGAACTAATAACTCTCTTTTCTAATCCTCCAGATCACACTAGGTGCAGAGGAGAGCATACTTCAAGAAATTAACAATTTTTCACTATTTTTTTTTTAATTTAAGAAATAGGCTACCTAATTACACTTCCCCGACAATGGCGCCAAAATGTTTAGTCAATTTAGTGTTTCCTAAATTGCTACATAACTTATCAATCCGGGAGTCATAAACTGATGAAGTGTAGTGCATTGTATGTGCAAGACAACCTTTTTCTTACCTTACTGTTTTCAGTTTTTATCTTGTTTTAGGGTTTTGTTCTTGTTGGTCTCCTAAAGTGTTTAATGCAAATGGAAATCCTATTCTAAAGTTTTAAGGATACTTTTAAAGATCGGGTGTGGATATAGGATTAAGGACAAGGTTTATGTCTTATGGTAATTTCCAAACTTAGAACTTCAAAGATTTCAAAACATGTTGTCTACAAAATCAAAGTTTTGAACAAAAGTGTAAAACATGCAGCTACATAAATCAAGCTAAAGATAAAGTACTGAAAATGAGGTTATTGTCTCTACTGTCCATCTAATTACAGAATTGAAATCTAACAAACTATTGCACTCAAAACCAAAAAGTAAAGAAGCTCAAAACTAGTCATTGATTTCACCCATAATCACAATATGTCGTCAATTAACTTCTAAAATGGGGTTAAGCTAAACAATCTAGAAATATCATCATATGGCACTTAAGGAATGACATGTAAACTATCTACTTGCAGACTAATGAAACAAAATCAATTACTTCACCTATAATCACAATAGCTTGCCAAGTAACTTCTAAAATGGGGTTAAGCTAAAGGCTCCGGAGATATCATCATAGAGCATGAATAACTGATATGTAAACTATATACATGCAGACTAATGAAACTAAAACCAAATTACTTCACCTATAATCAAAATAGCTCGCCACTTAACTTCTAAAACGAGGTTAAGTTAAAGGCTACGAAGATATCATCATATAGCATGAAGAACTGATATCTAAACTATCTACTTGCAGACTAATGAAAGCAAAATCAAATTACTTCACCTATAATCAAAATAGCTCGGCAATTAAATTTTGAAATGGGGTTAAGCTAAAGGCTCTGGACATATCGTCATATAGCATGAAGAAATGATATCTAAACTATTTAAAGGCAGTAAAAAAATCTCACTAAAATGAAAGCATAATAGCTAGAATTAAAAACTAAAGTTCAATAGAGGAAGCAAGTCTCAGATCACCACTTGATGCAAGAACTACATTGAAAAGGTCGAACATAACCTATCCTAAAATGCACTAATCAGTGTTAGTGGAAAATATAACAATGATGCAAAAACATGTACAAGAGTAAAACAATTAATACCATAAACGAAACATGAAATATGTACAACTCAAGTAAGAGAAAATATGCATGAAAACTATACCAAATGAAAGAAAAAACTTAGCCAATAGGGGCCCTCTGTACAGCTTTGGATTAACATGTTGTCACTTCACTTCAAACCACACTTAAACAGTCATGAAAAACAGAGTTTTTTCTATTATGAAACAGAGGATATATCTCTCGGTTACAACAGCAAAATAACGCTAAAAACAAAAATATCAAAACTAAATACTTGCGTTGCAAACGCTTATATTTAAAGAGGAAATAGATATCTGTATTTTGGAGAAATTTCTTCAGCAGTGGACACGTGAACAGCTCAGAATCGGAGGATTCAACCTCTTTGTTCCCATGACTAGTAAATCTATGCAAAGAGGATGTTAGATTGCGTTATGGAGATGACCTGCAGGTGGAAAAAACGAGTCCATGAATTTGGAACAGTTTCAGGCTTCCCTGCGTGCTCGAATAGAGTCCTAGTTGACACAGGACTTTTTGTTGACCACCCTTTGATTAGTACTTTTCTTCACAAATTCGGCTAACCAAATAAGACCTCGTCCATGTGTGGATCATTTCTGAACTACCCATGTGTCTCGTTTCTCCTACCGACACCTGTAGCCTACAGAACAATGAAAACAATTGCGAATTGCTAATTGCTAATTAGCTGCAGAAAGTGGCTACATTCCGTAGCTGATAAACAAAACCTAGATCAAATAGCACACACAATGATATAATCTGAAAATCACTCAATTGTATTGCTAAAATCAACATGTAACAACTTTTGATAGCTTATGGGACACTGATATGGGAAAATAGAAGAGAAAAGGTTTAGGAAAATGAGTAGAGGAGAGGTAGTTCTGGGGTGCCAAAATGCTTAGTCAATTTAGTGTGTCCTAAATTGCTACATAATTTATCAATCCAGGAGTCGTAAACTGATGAAGTGTAGTGCACTGTATGTGCAAGACAACCTTTTTCATACCTTACTGTTTTCAGTTTTTATCTTGTTTTGAGGTTTTGTTCTTATTGGTATCCTAAAGTGTTTAATGAAAATGGAAATCCTATTCTAAAGTTTTAAGAATACTTTTAAAGATCAAGTGTGGATATAGGATTAAAGACAAGGTTTGTGCCTCTTATGGTAATTTCCGAACTTAGAACTTCAAAGATCTCAAAACATGTTGTCTACAAAATCAAAGCTTTAGAAGAAAGTGTAAACATGTAGCTACATAAATTAAGGAAAAGACAAAGTAATGAAAATGAGGTTACTGTCTCTGCTGTCCATCTAATTACAAAATTGATATCTATCAAACTATTGCACTCAAAACCAAAAAGTAAAGAAGCTGAAAACTAGTCACTGATTTCACCCATAATCACAATATTTCATCAATTAACTTCTAAAACGGGGTTAGCTAAAGACTCCAGAAATATCATCATATGGCATGAAAGAATGGCATGTAAGCTATCTACTTGCAGACTAATGAAAAAAAATCAATTACTTCTAACCCCTCTCCCTCTACCACTCTCTCCCCCATCTTTCTCTTTCTCTACTCCCCTTACCCTCTCTCTGTCTCCCTCCCTCTCTCTCTCATTCTCCCTCCTCTCTCTCTATCACTCTCTCTATCTCTCTCCCCCTCTCCCTCTACCTATCACCTTTTCTCTCCCTCTCCCTCTCTCTTGATCTCCTCCCTCCCTCCTTTCTCCCTCTCTCCATCTCTCTCCCTCTCCACCCTCCCTCCTCTATCCCGCTCTCTCTCTTCCTCTTACCTCCTCTTCTTCTCCCTCTACCTCCCACCCTCTACCATTTTCTCGCCTTCCCCCACTCCCCCTCTCCCATCCCTCTCGCCCTCTCCATCCCTCTCGCCCTCTCCCTCTCCCTCTCCCTCTCACTCCCTCTCTCCCTCTCCCTCTCCCTCTCTCTATCTCTCTCTCCTCCTCTCTCGCTGTCTTCACCAAACCCTCCCCTCTCCGACTCTGTCTCTCGCTCTTTGTCCCCCCTCTACCTCTCCTTCTCTTTCTCCCTCTCCCTCTCCCCATCCCCCTCTCTCCATCTCTCCCACTCCTGCTCACGCTCCCCTCTCCCTCTTCCCCCACCTATCTCTCTCTTTGCCCCTCTCCATTTCCCTCATGCCCACTCCCTCTCCCTATCCTCTTCTCTCCCCCTCATATCTCTCTCTCCCTCTCCCTGTCTCTCTCTCTCTCTCTCCCTCCCTTTGTTTCACACCCTCTCTCTCTCCCCCTCTCCCTCCCCCTATATTCTTTCCCCCCCCCTCTCTCTCTCTCTCTCTCTCCACTTTGTCTCTATTGTTATGTCCCTCCCTCTCCCTCTCCCTATGCCCATCATTCTCTCCTCTACCTCTACCTCCTCCTCCCCTTCCCTCTCCCTCTCTCTCTCCATATCTGTCTCTCTTCCTCTCCTGCTCCCCGTCTTCCTCTCTCTACCCCTCTACCTCTCACACAACCTTTCCTCCTCCCCCCTCTCTCTCACTCCTCCTCCCCCTCCACCTGTCTTTCTCTCTCCCCTTCCTACTCCTTCTCCCCATCTATGCACCCACATATCTCTCTCTATGCCTCTCTTCCTCCCCCTCTACCTCTCCTTATCCCTCCCCCTCTCTCCCCCCTCTCTCTCACCGTCCCTCTTCCTCCTCTCTCTCTAGATCTCTGTCCAGCTCCCTCTATCTCACTCTATAAATCTCTTCCCCTCTCCCTCTCTCTCCCATTCTTTCCCTCCCCCTCTCCCTCTCTCTCTCACTCTCTCTCTCTCTCTCTACCTCCCTCCCTCCTCTTTCTCTTTCTGCCCCTCCTACCCTGCCCCCCCTACATCTCTCCACCCACCTCTGTTCTACTCTCTCCCTCTCTCTCGGCCCACACTCTCATTATCTCTCTCACTCTCATTATCACCATCATATCATCAAACATAATGCATGACATTTAACAAACAAAAACATAATCATCATTATCATAATCATATCATTTAACAAATACATCGACGTGATGTAGTAAACAAATACATCTTATCAATTAGAAATCAATAATAATGACATTGTCTAAGAAAACCAATCACTATATCATCTAACAAACAATAAAAGAAATACATACATAAATATATACACATTAAACGTGCGAAAGATGTGAACATCATTTTATCTTTCAATGAAATCCTATTATCTAATTAGCAAAAGCACAACCATCATATCACATAAACAAACGAAAAATACTTTCATTTAAAAAAGCACATAAAATACACCAACATATACATATCATTACAAATAGAAAGCAATGTCTATACATAAATATCAATGTCATGTCATCTAACAAATATATCATATTATAAAAGAATATAGTTTAAGGGTACATTGGAAAAAATAATTAAGCCTCTTTTCACATTTAAATAATCAAACACATCCATTTCACATATCTTATAAAAATAAAGCAATTCTACTCATGAATAAATTATTTTATATCATCCAATTTACAAATGACAAATAATTACATGTAATAAAATAATACATAGATATCCTTTCACATTGTTAACATTTAGTTGTAAATAAACAAATTAAATTCACAAAAATATTCTTTTCATTGTTATATAATTTCAAATCAATAAATAATTATACAAACACAAATATAACTAAACAATTCAAATATTATTTTATTGGGCAGGTAAAAGAATGTTGCAGCACTAATCTTGCCTGAGTTTGGTGGCATGGGAAAGGCTACCCTTGTTAGAGAAGGATGTAGATTTTCTTTTGTTAAGTTGTTTGACAATATAGCATCAACTCCATATATATATATTGAAATTGTAAAACTCCATATATATATATTGAAATTGTAAGGGTGAAAGAAAGCAAAAACAATTAGGAGAGAAGACCCAACACAGAACATAATGTTAATGTAGGTTACTGGTGTCATTCTATTGAATCCCTTTTCTGTCATTCTAGTATTGGTGTCTTTTCTCCCTGATAAAAAAGATGAAAATACAACAACAATAAATAAATTCCTTATCATCACAAGGATCACTATCAATTATAAATTATTTTAATGAACTGTGATACATGAAAATAAAGAAATGCACGACTATCTGAACATTATTTTTATTAAACAAAACAGGCTAACACATTTATGATAAAATGGACATTGATTTTATAAGGCCCCGCAAGTGAAGAAATGCTTACCTCTCATAGATGAATCCACACGCTCTGATAAATTTCTTCTCCAGAAAAACCCTCGCAATGGCATCTTCGACCATTGTTGGAATCTTCTGCCACGGAGATGAGATGGTCCAACAACCAGACTGGCAGGTCGTCTGTGTTTCTCTCGAGGGATCCATGGATGCAGAGGCTTTGGGATTTAATTTAAAAAAAAAAGAAAATCAAAGCAAAAAGCCATTGCAATTCAATTTTAAAATAAGAAAATAAGCGCTAAAAAACAAACAGAATGGAGCTATATCAATGAAATTAAATGATTATCTGTAACCTATAGTCAGAGTGATCGAATCAAAGAGTTGGAAAATAAATTTACCCGCAAGCCAAATGATATGATGGAGGATGTGTCCCTCCCTTGGCTTTCAAATTCAACAGATTCAGAAAATTCAGATTGATCGGAGGGAGTGAGTCCAAATCCATATCCAGTCAGAGACCCCGCTCCCATCTTCAATGTGACCTAGTTTACCGCTCCGAGTGGCCACCACCCAGATACCTCTTACAGATGAGTTCACAACAACATGGACTGCAGGCTCTGAGGAATTTATTGTCCAGAAAAACGCTCCCAGTGGCCACGGTTGGCATCTTCTAAGATGGTCATCACCTATGACAGGAGGGATTGCGAATGGAAGTTACGACTCCGTCGAGTCAATTGGGTTTTGTTGATTACTAGTTGCATAGCCATCTGCACATAATATTGTTGTGGAGGAGGCACAATATTTTTCAATTTCCTTCTCTCGAACATAAAATTGTGGAGATTTCGTTATATTTTGAAAGCCATTAGTAAGGTCAACACCACCCAGCACAATCTTCTTAAATCTCCATTCCGAGAACCTTGTGGATATTTCCGCACCTTTTAAAAAGATTTAGGAATCAGTATGGTGTAACATCCAGCCTGTCTTTTAATGATGAACTGACGCTGTCAAGAAAAAAATCAGGGTCAGAAATGAAACTCAACCCAAAGGTTCATATGCATATATGCATGAGAAGCCTAATCATTAAACACATTGCCTCGATCTCGATTTCGATTTCTTTGGAATGATTGATGATCTATGCAGACGATCTTATTAAAAAATCCAAGAAAACAACTAGACACATAGGAAAACACTTTAATTCAATCTACAGAAATGAGCTATGTTAATGAAATTTCTCTCTCATTCATTCAGGTATACCAGAATCATTTACGTGTGATGGAGAGTCGAATCCCTCAGATAGATACGCCACAAGGGATTAACGTTGTCATATAGGAGTGTTTGTGAGTGGTGGATTTGATACAATTGCTGCGAATCCAGATTCCGTTCTATTTATCATCTGTATTCGTTCCCATATAAATGCAACCCACAAGAACATAATCTATTTCAAAACGACATAAAGATTCCCGGCCATCGCTCATATGTCAAGAAAGCTGTGATCCGTTAAAGCAAGGTTTACCTCAAAAAAGCGTGAGATGCTTTTCTTGAAATTTTCGTACAAAGAGTTTGGGTTTTATTTTCAAGAAATGCTTTTCAAGAAATTCTCTACAGAACCACGTCATGTATACGCGTCCGTGCAAATTTGGAATGTTATGCTTGAATTTTAATTTTCGGTAAATAGTACATTCTGTAATATTGGCCTACGCCTTTCTCTGTAATTTTGGCCCACTTCTTCTAGCTGCTAGCAATTCAATTGATATTACATGATTAACTATTTCGTATAGAGACGTTTTTCTATTTGTGTGTTAACGCATTCAATGTAATTGACAGCTCGTTATATTTTTCAATTTCTCTCGTAATGCATTCAATATAATTGACCGTCTTCATTTAGCCTCGATATTAATATATTCAAATTAATTTTTTTAAATTTTATTTATTTTCCAATTGAAAATCAATTTTTTTTATTGAATATTATACTTTACATGAAATACTTTATGTAATATAGGTTAGTTTAAGTTTTTTTGTGCTTTTTACTATCAATAATTAATATTTTTTCAAAATTATTATAAGTGACCGAAGATAACTAGTTATATTTATCTATTTCTTTCATTTTTATGTATTCAATAATATATATAGCATATTTTCATTTAGGTTTCACTATATTTTTTACATGTCTTTAATTAGGTTTCAATGGTAATAGATTTACTCTTAAGTTTTATATGCATTTTTTAATTTGAAAATAACAAGTTTTTTATATCAAATTATATATTTATTCTTTCAAATGTTATTGATAACTCAAAGTTAAGATGAAGTCAAAATTAATTAGATCGATAAATATGTTTCTTTTAAAATAGAATAGGGATTCCTAAAATTTAATTTAATTATTAAGTACTATTAGATTTATGGTAAGACCATTAAATGTTCTATGGCCTTTTTAGTGGTATATGCAACTCAAGGACTCAAATTTATGTGCAAGGTAGTTATGCTCTTTTTATTGTTTTAATGAAACTCATTAATTAACAAAATATCATATGAGCAAGTTTCATATTTAATGAGTTATGGTTTTTTCGCCATGTGATATTGAGAAGCCATGACTCTGGCCCATGGTATCGTAGCATTCCCTATTTATAGATTAAGAAACTCCTTAATAAAGTGGATATAAATATTCATTGATAAAAATCCTCTTTGGTGCTTTCTGAAATAAATATATGCTTAACTTATAATCATAATCGTAATAATAATAATAAAATAGCTAATTTCATGATTTTTTAAATATTACCATTATGAGATGTATTAACATACACTAGTCATTTAATTAATATAATTGTTCTATTACCTAAACTTCTAATAAAAGTTTGTTATTTTTTTTAATATTGATAATTTAAATACATTTTAAATATTTTAAAGCTACATTAATATTAAAGGTTTTAAATATTTGAAAATACAGTTTATAGTGAATACTCCGGTGTTTACCACTTTTGTTAATGATAAGGATAGTGAGATAAGTTATCTTATTTTGGTTATTGGATTTCTGTGTTTAAATTTTTTTAGTATAGATTCTTCTCAAATAACATGCACACTTTGCTTTGTATAGTTTAAAGTGTATAAATAATTTTGATTTTTTTTTGCTTCTTACTTTCTCTTTCTCTTTTTTTGTGGTTGTAATTTTAGACATATTATGTTAATTTTTATTTTTATTTTTTTTATACAATATTGAACAATTAAAAGTTTATCCTAGAAGACTAGAAAGAAAATTCTTAGTTTAAAGAATGTATTCTTTAGAGAAAAGTTTTCTCCAATCTTGCATCCTTGTATTTTTAAAAAAGCTATAATTTATTCTAGAGAACTATATGATTTAAAAGATTATTTTATTTCGCTATACCATAGCTTATGTACTTGACATATACAAATATATTTGCATGCTATGCATATCCACTATAGAGTAGATTCATTTTCATTTTGAGAACAACTTTGTATTTATACATAAGGTGATGTCGACTAAAAATATCAAAACGTTACATTTTCTTTACTCATGGTTGATGTTGTATTTCACATCAGTACTAGATAACAAGAAACAACTCAACAAGACTACACCCCCCATAATAAGAACTTTTAGCAGTATTTTTCCTTTTTAACTAGTGCAACCATATAAATTAAATGAATTGTATACACATTAATCCATGATAAGCATAAAAACTCTTACCCCATTATACATATCACATTACCAAGATAAAAATAATCACAAAATATAACTAAATTATAAACTTATTTTAAATATTCTATGACTTTTTTAGTGGTATATGCAACTCAATGACTCAGGTTTATGTGCAAGGTAGTTATTCTCTATTTATCATTTTAATGAAATTGATTAATTAACAAAATATCATACGATGAAGTTTCATATTTAATGAGCTATGGTTTTTTCGGCATGTGATATTGAGAAGCCATGACTCTGGCCCATGGTATCGTAGCATTCCCTATTTATAGATTAAGAAACTCTATGTAACGTAGATATAAATATTCATTGATAAAAATCCTCTTCCATACTTTCTGAAATAGATATATTCTTAACTTATAATAATAATAATAACAATACTAATAATAATAATAATAATAATAATAATAATAATAATAATAATAATAAAATAGTTTATTTCATAATTTTTAAAATTTTACCATTGTGAGATGTATTAACATACACTAGTCCTTTAATTAACATAATTGTTCTATTACCTAAATTTCTATTAAAAGTGTGTTATTTTCTTTAATATTGATATTTTAAATAGAATTTTGAATATTTTGAAGCTACATTAATACTAAAGGGTTTATATATTTGAAGATACATTTTACAATGAATACTCCGGTGTTTACCACGTTTGTTAATGATATGGATTTGTGTGTTTAATTTTTTTTAGTATAGAGTCTTCCCAAATAACATGAACACTTTTCTTTGTATGATTTAAAGTGTAGAAAGAATTTTGATTCTTTTTTCCTTCTTACTTTGTCTTGCTCTTTTTTTGTGGTTATAATTTTAGATATAATTTTTTAATTTCGTTTTAGTTTTTATACAATATTGAACAATTAAAAGTTTATCCTAGAAGACTACAAACAAAATTCTTTGTTTAGAGAATGTATTCCTTGGAGAAAACTTTTCTCCAATATTGCATCCTTTTATTTTCAAAACAAGTATAATTTATTCTAGAGCACTATATGTTTTAAAATATTATTCCATTTCACTATATATAGATTATGTACTTGACATATACAAGTATATTTGCATGTTATGCATGTCCACTATAGAGTAGATTCATTGTCATTTTGAGAACAATTGTGTATTTATATATAAACTAATGTCTACCAAAAATATGAGAAGGTTACATTTTCTTTTCCTATGGTTGATGCTGTGTTTCACATCAGTACCGTATAACAAAAAACAACTCAACATGACTACACCCCCCATAATAAGAAATTTTAGCAGTTTTTTTCTATTTTAACTAGTGCAACCATATAGATTAAATGACTTCTATATGGATTAATCCATACATCTCACATTACCAAGATGAAAATAATCATAAAATTTAACTAAATTATAAATTTATTTTAAATTTATATGCCCACATTACCATGGAAATTCTTAACTCAAGTAAATATCTCTTCTTACAATAGCATGGGCCAATAGGATGGCTTATCAATACCACATGTCCAATATGATATATGTTGATATGATGTTTTCTATAATTAAACAATTCGGCATCAATTAATTAAAATAGCATAATTGACTTGGAGATATATCTTAACCGTTGGTATGTGAATACTACTATGACTTTTCTAGCATATTCCATGGAGGTTAAATCTCTAACATTCACCTAATAATTGTTAATAATTAAATTAAAAGTGTGAGAAGAATATTCTCAAACAAACATGCATATGAATTTAATAAGAAAATGCACAATGTAATCATTTAGGGCATGAATTCTCTCCTTTATGACCTAGATTTTTTCTTTATGACTTCTCTCCCTTATACCTTAGTTATCATCCATTATGAAATCTAAGATCATCATCTAGTGAATATGGAGGACTTGTTACAACCAACAAAACTTAAATTAGACATTTATTTGGACAACAATATAGGGTTGGTACAAGATCATGGATTTTGTATTTTCCCCCTTTTTAAATATAGTAAAATAAATAAAATAGACACATACCTTGAAAACTGAAAAATATCAATCATAGAAAAAAACAAAGTCATGATCGGAACCATATTCTTCAGAGGATATAACTACTTTGACCATCGATGACCTGATAATAATATGTATATCTCTAGACTGAGATTTATTTTTAGTACTCGTAGATTCATGTTTCCTGTGTCTTTCCTTAGCTTGAATTGAAGTGTTGAGTTTCTTATTTTCATGGAAAAGTTGACTAATACACTTTTTAAGACATGGGACAATGAGAAAGTATTGCTAGTACCAATACATGTTCTTAAATTATCCTCATTTGAATGGATTCTGATTCGAGGACTGTCATCACAACAATTTACATCAACACAAAAATCCAAAATTATCTTGGACCCGTGGGCTATTTCTTTTTGGCAAGATTTTAGGATGAGCCTCAATGTGGAAAAACTCATCATTTCTAGGACTACTTAATTGTATGTTTTGCCATTTTCCCGAAATTTTCCTCTGAATTTGTTTAATCTTAACTTTGGATTGAGGGCTTTGTTATGATTGATTGATCTCTTCTTCATGTGTAGATTCTTTAGGTAAAATTTAGGCCCAAAGACTTACCCTGGAGGGTTTCACTTCTCTTTCATCCTTAAATTCCTATTTTCATTCCATATGTCAGACAATAGTACACTTGTTCATGCTTCTAGTTCAGTGAACACCAGTAGGTTTGAGAGTTTTGACATTATTATCATTTGAAGCACAAGGATTTTCTTCATGAACTAATTATTCACAATCATTCTATACTTAATGATGATATGGTTATTGAAAAGGACTGTGAAACGAAGGGTTATGCACCCAAATGGTGTCTAACTAGAATATAGGTTAAATTGTGATGAAAAAGTGATCATTCAGAGTTCTTGTGATGTGACTGGTATTTGCAGGACATTTTAGTTTGGAACTTATATAGATAAAGGGGAAAATTATGTTTATGTATGAGAAATGCCATTAAGGACCTTTTGTTATAAATAAAAACCATATTATTTCACTCTTCATAAGTAACATAAAATGCAACAAAAGCACTAAACTACACCATTTATATTTCAGATAGGAAATAAACATACCTTTCTCATGATATCCACAAACATAAATAACTGTAAGTTGCTTCGAGGGAATGTAACACATTGCACAATTTTTAGACCATTTCTCTCTCTCAAAGGGAAGTTGAGTAGTTTCTGCAATGAAATCAATATTTGCATCCATCTCTATATCACCCACTCGAGCTTTATTCATATCAAAAGAAGAGGCAAAACCTTGATAATCCCTTTACTTCAACTCTGAAACAACTGAAGTAAATCCCA
The DNA here is from genome assembly GCA_000404065.3 of Pinus taeda. Taxonomy (NCBI): domain Eukaryota; kingdom Viridiplantae; phylum Streptophyta; class Pinopsida; order Pinales; family Pinaceae; genus Pinus; species Pinus taeda. The sequence goes on along the minus strand of APFE031541509.1, from coordinate 1,979 downwards.
CTAGCTGACCTAATGGAACAAGTTTGCACATTCAACATATGCCTCTACTATCTTGGCTCAAATGGATTTAAACTGGATAAGGGGTGCCACGGTTAGAATCCTAGACAGTTTTAGCCAGGAATCAAGGTGAAACATAGAGGGCAAATGCAAAACAAGTGGGTTACCAAACCCTAACTTACATAGAAATGTAAAAAAATATGAACAAAATCAATGAAACAACAAGGTAATAGTAACCTTGAAACACCAAGGGATTAACTCAAACATTGATAGTTAGGATCTATGGTACATAAACATTAGTAGATGTCATATATGAGTGTCTATGAATGGTAAATTTGAGAAAAAAATGTAGAAATCAAGATTAATATACCTAATGAGCATGCCAAATCACCCATAAAACTATGACACAAATCTATAAGGAATAACCCTTAGCCCGTGTTAGTGTCCGTATCTTCATCCCTCCATCAGTGATCAAATTTCTCTTTTTGCATGCATATTAGGTGTCACATCGGATCACCTGCATTCCATTAGGTCATGGATCAACTGATGGTAGTGGTTCATTATCAATTTCCCTCATGGAATTTACTTGCTAGCATGCTTTCACATGTTTAGGCCATTTACTGTCATTTTGTCTCATTTCAATTACCAATATCAATTTTAGGGTTTTTAGTCTCACTAGGTCTACGGTTTGCCACCATGGTCATCCAAAACACAATAAAAGGTCAGGAGGCACATGAGGAGGTTTTATAAGTTCATAAGATCATAAATTTACTGATGATATGACCCAATAAATGGTTTTTACCTCAAAACACTATTTTGAGGTGAAAATAGAGTTTTTTTATTTCTATGTACAAATTTTATGTAATTTAAAGTGTTTTCTATATGTAATAAGTTCCAGCCACTGCCCTTGGTCACCTTGCAAACTCCAGCCACTACAAGAAACAAAAGCATCAATACAAGTTCATCAAATGATCAAGAAAAGCCAATTCAAATGAAAAACGAAGTTTATGAGCAAAAGCGACTTTGACATTATAAATGTGGGTTTGAAATAAGGAAAAATTAAAAGGCATCCATATATAAAGCGAAAACATACTAGTCATCTATTTCATTGTGCAAGACATCCATGAAGAGCTAAAATCACGATTTGGAGGAAAATTGGACAAAAGAAGGTGAAAACTTTGTTTTTCTAGCAAATCTTCTTGACGTTGTGCATCAAAGGTAGTGCGCTGCGCATAAGACTGGCGCTGTGCATCAGTGGGTTTGTGCAAGTGTAAATTTACAAGGGCATTACGCATTGGGCCCAGTGTGCTGCGCATCAGTCAAGAAGCTGCCAAAACATTCCAAATCACCTAAAACCCCTAAAAAATGTTGCATTTCTCTCCTACAAGTAAGTTATCATTGTTCTTGAGCTGAATTTGATCTCCTACATGTTTTCTTCATAATGTTTGCATCTTGAAACTCAAACCCTAGCTTGTCTTTATCAATTTCCATTTCATTGTAAAGCTTTCACTCCATAACCAAAACCCACATCATTTTTCCCTTTTCTATACTTCATTGCCACAAATTAATTAATTAATTTCATTTTCCATATCCCAATCCCCTAAGGAAACTCACTCACTTCATTCCCCAACTCCTTTTAACATTGGTAAAATCTCTTCATACTCATCTCTCTTGTCCTCCCCCATTATCATTTTCCACCATATCATCATCACATCACTTCCCTAAGACAAGCACCATGACAAGAAGCATTGAATCAAGTTATGAAGAGGAAACACTTAGTGACAGCTCAAGAGAAAGAAATGTATAGCTTAGGAAACCTCACAAGGGTGGAAAAATTATTAGAGAGGAACCTATTAGCATGAATTAACTCCTTGCTTGCCCTCTTGCTACCACATGTTTCAGATACTAGTCTTGCTTTTAGTTATGTGAGATGGTTGAGAGGGTTAAATACCATCATGAGTTGGCAATGAAATTTGTCATAA